>OZ007557.1:24349135-24507097 GCA_963931855.1 Philhelius festivus | reverse complement strand
TTTGTGCTTGTAGCTTGTAATTTTGGTGTCGCCAGCAACAAGATATATTGGTATCCTTCAAACACCTCACACATACTTACACATATTTGTTGCTTCTTGTTGCTGGCGACGCCAAAATTACAAGCTACAAGGTTAAAATACTAAATTGTAAGCTTTCCTAAGTTTTTAAATCATGAATATCTTGGCTCCCGTTTGTCGTAATGGACTAATTTTTTTTTTAATTTGAAGAAAATTAGCAGGACTATAAAACAAAAATCCAAAACTGAAAAGTATTTACCGTGAAATACAGTTTTTTTCTCAATAACTATGAAAAAAAGGTATTAAAAACAAGAAAAAAAACGTTGAAACCAACGGTAACTTTTTATGTTTTTGCTCAAACATATTAAATTAAATGCAAGTTGATAGAAAATATTGTTATTAGCAATACAGTTTTTTATTTTCACTTTGCGACATACTGGGGCTGAGATATTAATTAAAACATAAAATCATAAAATGCGTGGGTGCGCTGACTTACCCATGTTTAATAATTTATTACTCGGCTTTCGTTCATCGTAGAGTGTTGATTTTTTTTTTAAATTGTAGGGAATTACAAGAACTTTAATAATAAAAAATAAAAATTTCATCGTTAAATGAGCTTTTTTCTTAATAATCACGAAAAAGTGATTTTTAACCAACAAAAAATTTGTTTAACTTACTATAACTTTTTTTTCATTTGTTTAAACAAATGTTTTTTTTTTAGAACGTAATAGATAATGTTACAAGGAATAAAATCATGTTTAATTTTTGTTTGTGCGAGATAGTGGAGCCGAGATATTCGCAAATGACCAAAAAATGGCACAAAACACATTTTTACCAATAACTTTGGTAAAAAAAAGTTGTCATGTGGTGCAAATTTGGTTTTAAGCTTTTCTCATAAGCACCTATCGATCCATGAAAAAAAAATTGACCATGCCTCTGCGCGCAAGGTCAGGCCCTTTTTCATGACGCTTTGACTGGACTAATACCCCAATAGCAAATTGCTTTTTTTGGTAGATACCTACATATATATATTCCACATGAATAAAGGTAGCCGCATTGTCTGCCAGTATTATCTTTCTTGCGCATAATAAAAAAAGTCCTTAAACAGAAGAGAGAATATTATATTGTTCTCTTTTTAATTCAGAAAAGCTTTCTTACGGCGACTATAAAATTCTCTTCTTCTTATGAAACCTTCTTAAGAAAGCTTTTGTCTGCTCGAGATTGTCTGCTCGAGAAAATTTTCGATGACAGAATTTTGTATGGAGGTGAGACATCTGTATATAATTATCTGTGATTATATTGTATAAAAAAATTTAAAAAAACTTCAACGGTCAATTTCACGTCACCACTTATTCAATCAGAGTAAAATAGTTTAAAATTCACAGTTTTTTTTTCGGAAGTAAATTAATTGAATGGTAAAACCCTACAAATGTGAGATCATTATACCCCATGGTGAATTGCGTGGGGAATTTGAAATCAATATTTTTTTTGTAAAGTGAGAAGAAAGCTCTGCAATAATGTGGTGTTTTTAAATGTTTTGCCCTATAGTTGGTGTGTAAGCGCACCACGCTAAAATCACAAATAATCATATACAGATGTCTCATCTCCATACAAAAAAATGTCCTAAGAAATTTTTTCAGCAGACAAACTTTAGCAGACAAAGATACAAAAATCAAGAGCGAAAAGAGTACTACAATGACCACAATGTAGGAGAGCGAAAAATGTATCTTTTCATTGGGTAAGCGACTAAGCGACAAGCGTTCTCTTGTTCTCATCAAAATTTATAGCACAAACAAATCGTACCAGACACAGCGCATCCCTTTCCCACCGGGGTTATATTGTTTCTGTTCTACTTTTTCTTATTATATTTTGTCATTCGTAGAATTTCTGTGTGGATGGATGTTGGATGTTGTTTTTGTTTTTATATTTGCCTTTTCCTGTGTTCCTTTATTGGTTTTGGTGGCTGGTGTATGCCGCGGTGTTTTTGTTTTTTTTTTTTTTATTTTGATTTCTTGTGAGGGTATTGCACTTTTTGGTAGGAATTTTCTTGTTTGGATTTTGGCAATATCTTTTCGTTTTCAAGTGTATCTGCTTTGGGTAGGTACCTATAGAAAAAAGGAAATGGATTTTGTATGTTATGTGAGTAGATGTTCATTTGCTTATAACTTGAGAATTATTGATTAGATCTTTAAGGACAAGCACTTAAAATAAAGGTAAAATTTCTAGTTTTATTATAAGAAAAATGCTAAAAATGAAATTTGAGATTTATATTAAGCTTTTTTTTACATGCCAGCCGATGTTTAGCTACTTTCTTTCAAACAATCGAAATCTATGCAAAATTATTCCCTCTTTCAAATCAAAATGCATTCGTGTAACTTTGTATTCTGCAGGAAGTAGGTACTCGTAGGTACATTATTTATGTTTCTGTTTTGTTTATTTTTTTGTAGATATTATGTAGACAGAATCTTCGTCTCAAGAAAGAAGAACGGCATTAGCAAGAAGGTTAGGTATTAGTTTTTAAATTTCTTTACTTCTTTTTTTTAGTCACAAGGAAAAGCTGCTAAAGTCTTTTTTACTAATTTTTCAGGAGAGCAGTTTAAAGTTTTTAACAAACGCGTGAAATTACAAATTACTATATTGGGCGATTGAAAACTCCGTTCAGGTTGAAACAAAAATTTAAATACATAAATATAATTTTACTCTTTCTTAGTTAAAAATTGAAATTAATTACCTGCAGTTTAGTTGTTTTTCCATTTTAAAGAAATTTTTAATAAAGAAAAATATATTGTTTTTAGCAGAGAATGAGAACCAACTTTGAACGTTCAGATAGAATGAATGAAAATACAAAAAAAAAAAAACAACAAACTTTTCATCATGAGTTGTAAATTAATAAGAAACAAATCAAAAATTGAAAACCAAAATTAAAAAAGTGTTTTTTATCTTCATCGTCACTTCGTTAGTCTGATTAAATGTTGATTTCGTTGGAACTAGTTTTGAGATTTTTATAAAAATAACTAAAATCTGGATTTATGTATCGTAATAAACCCAAAAGATCTTTTTCTTATCTGGTCCTGCTGGGCTACTTTTATCTTAGATTAAAATCCATAGCAAGTTGCGCATGTGTCTAGTTTGGAAACTTTTAATTTTAAATTCAGTGTTCCGAATATTTTTGAATATTTGGTAAGGCTCACATGATTACAAACTTCATTTCTATACATGGAGTGATTTAAACTGCCATGATTTTGACAGTTTTCACCAACCTGCACTAGCTCAAAAGGTAGTGCAAGATATTCTGAACTAATGTACACTAGTTCAGCTCATCGAACGCTAATCAGTGTAAGTCAGTGGAGAAATTTTTTCAATGAACACCAAAAAGCTACACTTGTCTGCCCAGAGTAGTCCAGTGCAGCTGGTTGAACACAATTATTATCAACTAACTTTGAATCCGAAGTGCTTACACTACGTTGGAGGGGAATTTTCAACTCAGGCACGAGTACGATAACTTGGCCGCCAAGATTTGATGACGGATTTTTGTAGAGGGGTCAAAAACAAGCACTTTTTACTTAGGAGGGGGGGTTTATCTCCCCCCGTTTAGCAGGTAGGGGCACTTTTAGAAAAAATGGTTTAAATTGAAAAAAAAAATATAAAAAAATAACGGCAACACTTACAATAAAGTGTTATACTGCATTTGAAAGCAAGAAGATTGTTCTATAATCCTGCATTAAAATTAAATTACTCATGTCAATTATTTTTGAGAAATTCGCATTTAAAGTCCAAATTTTGATTAAAAACCGTAAAAAAAAAGTTTATACCGATTGTTTTCAAAATTGTGAAATGATATTGGAAATTAGCTTATATGTGTTCCATGTAACTATCAGTTCTTAATCGAACATAAAAATCCGCATGGTTCTATGTCTTCTACGAGTAGTTTTTGAAAAAATTTAAAATAACTAAAACTACTTTTCTTTAAAATGTTTGTTAGTTTTTGCTTCCCCCCTGCATGCAAAGTTTCTTTTGCATTCACAGAATCTGTATTTAAACAAATTCAAATTTATTCTATTTATCCAATATCCACTAAATACATATACATATATATAAGTAGCCCGCTACTCCATCCCAATTTGAATAATTTTCTTTCGGTGATTTAGTGTCGACCAACGAAAAAAGCATTACTTTTTTCGAAGAAATTGGTTTAATACCAAATGAAAATTCAACTCCCGTGGCGGTGTGCAATTCTGGGTAACGCTAAATGAATTGCTGTACTGAACTAACAAATATGCATTATGTTTATTAACATTAATCCTTAAAATTGAATAACCGTCATCACCAAAAATCAAAAAAAGCAGTTTTTGTAATTTTCGATTTTCTCAAAAACTAGAAGACATAGAACCATGCGGTTTTTGTGTTCGATTAAGAACTGATAGATACATGGAACACATATAAGCTAATTTACAATTTAATTTCACAATTTTGAAAACAATCGGTCTAAACTTTTTTATTTCACTTTTTTTTATCAAAATTTGGACTTTAAATGCGAATTTCTCAAAAATCATTGACATGAGTAATTTAATTTAAATGCAGGATTATAGAACAATCCTCTGGCTTTCAAATACAGTCTAGCACTTTATTGTAAGTGTTTCCGTTGTTTTTTAATATATTTTTTTTTTTCAATTTAAACCATTTTTTCTAAAAGTGCCCCTACCTCCTAAACGGAGGGAGATAGACCCCCCCATCGCGTAGTAAAAAGTGCTTGTTTTTGACCCCTCTGCAAAAACCCGTTATCAAATGTTGGCGGCCAAGTTATCGTACTCTCCCCTCAACTCATTTTATAGTTATGTATGTATGTATATTTACCCACTCATAGTTAGTTAGCTACGTAGTCACATAATTTGAATATTGAGTTAACAAAAATAAAAATGTGTACTTTTTTTTAATTAAAATAAGGTTTTCTTAAGATGTTGTTCTCACTATGAGAAAGAAGAAAAAAAAAATGAAAAAACCAAATATAAAAAATAAAATTCTACTAGAGGTAACAAAAATAACTATTTAAGATAAAATACAAAAAAGCATCATTTTCCTAATTTAATTATTTGAATTATTTTTACAAAATTGTAAAAGTCGTTTTTGAGAAATATAGGTATTATTTTTCTTTTTGGCCAAATGTGTGGCATGTACGCCTGAATACCAAGGACACACAGGTGAAATTGCGAAACACACTTTCTTTTTCTTTCTTTCGTCTTCTCTACCATCCTATTGACAAAATTGATCAAAATCTCGAGCTCATTTTTTTCATAACCTGCCATATGTATGTATATATTACAAGTACCTGCATCGTAAGTTAAAACCGGATCGGCGGAGGGTCTATAATCTATATCGTCTCGGCAGTAGGCGCAAATTTTTTAGTAGGTGCCTACAAATTTTCTTGTAGGTACATATCACATAGACATAATAGTTACAGGAAGGAATTATGTTAATAAGAACCTAGGAACATTTGTATACTCTGATCTATTTATTAATGTCCAGCTTTTTACATTATCAAACAAAAAAAAAAGTTATTAATTATTTTTGTTTAATAATAATTTAAGTAAAAATGTATCAAGGCAGATCCACATAGCCCTTCTTAAGTATACAATTATTTAAAAGACCATCTAATACAAAAAGTTCTTAATTGATACATGATTGTATTCAAACTATTTGAATGCTTATCTTATCTTCCTACATATGGACATATTTATGTATATATATGTACATATGTACTGTACATAAGTAAAAAAATTCCAAACTAATTTCGTTTCCTGCTAGGTATACCTACACATGTACTAAACAAGCTCTTGTCCAAAATCTTGAAATTTATAATAATAAACCCTAAAAATACCTAGGTATCTTCCTACCTACATTACCTACTATAAAAATATAATATATATATATATGATATTCCTGGACTCTTACGAAATAGAAAAGGCGAATGTAACTACATAATTACGAAACAAAAATGTGCCCTTTATTAAAATCAACTTCAGACGAATGAAAAAAAATTAAATAAAGAAATTCCTTCCGTCATTTAAACTATGTACAAATACATAACTACCGACGACACAGTTTATTGAAAAAATCTTTCTAATTATCAACCAACTTAAATAAAATCGGTCAAACCCAAGAAGCACACATTTTATATTTATCGCAAACCTCAGACAACCCAAAAAAAAATCAACTGTCTGCGGCTTGATCGTTACAAAGGGGTGCACGAATATTGCAAATATAAACAAAAATTGTAGGAAAGGGTGAACAAAAGAGAAGCAACACATAATTGAGAGAAGAGAAAATCCTATCCTACAAAATCCTGCGAAAAGAACTTTGATTCTCGTAGAAAAAATGCTTTTTAAAAAGCTTTATATAATAAAGCTTTTTCAATTTCATAGGTCACTCTGCTCCATAGGCGTAAGACATCTGTATATGATTATTTGTGCTAAAATGTTTAGGCGAGTCAGCTCGCCGTAAGGTTGAAAGTAAAAAGCAAACGATATGAATACTCTTATGACTCTGTTTTATTTTGCCAAAATCAATTCCTTAAATACTATTGTCTTAAACTGTTATATTTATTTTCTATCTTACTTCTACATATAATATTATATATTCAGAATTATTCTATTCTCTTATTGGCTACAATATCTAAAATAGGATCTTATTACTATTGAGTGACAATCAATGCAATCGAGTGGAATGGTGCTGTTGTGCTATGACTAACATACTCGATTGCACTTTACATGTTTTGTAACTCATTTGTTGAATGGGCAGTGGCGGTGCATATGTGGGTACACTACAATAATAACAAAGTACAAATGCAAAAGAAGAAGTACATTTTGGTTGGACGAAATAGGTCCACTTTATTAAGTATTTACCGAAATTTTCCTGAATCAAAATAAATTTGTTAACTTAAGTTAATTTGCCATTAAATTTAAAGAAAACAAACGTGAAGATTGATTCCATTTTTTTTTACTTTATAATGAACAATTTAATTTAAAACCTTTAAATATTAAATTCCCTTGTTATTTCCATAAAATCAAATTTATTTTTTTTTTTTAAATTTTCCACCGATACCTTTATTGAAAAAAAATAGATTTATTTTAGGACTTCATATATTTATGATGACACACTGTACTGTTGGTTGTTACATACATACATTTGGTGGTGCAACAGCTCGGTGTGAACCAGGACCTAGTGACTTACAACTCTCAACCATTCCTGTGTGCGTGTTACCAGGAACAGAGGGAACCTACAATTTTATGCCGAATCCGAACGGCCTTTGAGCAGCACTTTCCATGACAAGAGATACTCTTGGAGAATTTGTCAATTCCTCTCAAGAGGCAGTACACCCCTGAAAAAAACTTTCTTGCAGCGGCTGAGAATCGAACTCGAGACCTTCCGCATGACAGTCCAACGCACTAACCATTATGCCAAGGGGTACCACTGTTGGTTGTTACTCATAGGGGAAAAAAAGGAGAACGAAAGCTACTTTGCATTTACTGGTTTTTTTTTGTTAATTGTTCTGCAGGGGAATTTAAAGAATCTTAAGTATTAAGATAGTATAAGACTTATGTTAGGTTGAGTTTTCATGAATAAAATTTGTTGTATTTTGCTTTAAAATTGAAAAGTTTCGACCTTCTCATTTTTTCTGTTTGATGAAATATTTTTTTGGGAAGTGGTTTTGGACCTTTTTTTCAGCATCATTTGGTAAGATAATGAATTGTCTTTAAATCAAGTCAATGGTGGATGTGGCGAAGTTGAGAGAAATAATGAAGACTGAAAACCGAAGGTAAAATAATGAACGTGAAGATACGACCAGGTTTGACGGATTTTGGTTATGGTTATGATTATGGTTATGAAGTTTGTGGACATTTTGGAAAATTTTAGATAGGATGAGAGTTTAGGTTCCTCAAAATCGTTTTTAATTTAGGGGCTATTATACATAGTTGAGGTAAATAATAGCCATGGGTATCTTTATGGTACAAGGGTGGGTACAACCTCTGAGAGTAAACAACACCGTAGACTCTCCTCACTGATGATTTTGCAAAAATGCTTAAATCCAGCCGGATTTAAATCTATCAGGATGAAATCGGGCTTCATCCTTATGATCCCGATACTTTTTCTAACAAACCCCGGCATGTAATTTCGTAACAAATGTTCAGCGCTACGACAGCAAGAACCCCCCACCGACGAGCTAGGACGTGCTTTATGCTAGCATGCCCCGCTGTTGTAGCCTGAACATCCTTTCCTTCTGCTGCCAGGACCTGCCTATTGTGCCTGTAAGCAGTGGGTGGTAATGGTGGAAAAAGGAGGGAAAGGTGTTTTAGGGCTCTCTAGGATATGTTTCTTTAATGTGCTGTCAGGTTTCATGTTTTAAGGGTTTTGGCACCTCTTGGTGGAGTGAATGTGAAATATTCTGATGAGAGCTCTAGCCGATGACACCTCGGACCGTTACAAGCTGTGAAATTGTTGTCGAAAATTGTTACCAATTCCTGAAAGGTCTTGCTGCCAGGATCATTAGGGCTGCAGATATCGTTAATAATGTCGTAAGTCTTCGACTCGCAAAAGTTGAGCAAAGCTGCTCGCTTTTTGCTATCATCGGATATTTCGCAAGCCACGAAGAATTGCTCCAGCCTTCCCTTATAGATGGTACAGTTGTCTCGTTCGTAATGAAATTGTGGAAGACTTCCCCACCACGTGGTCGTTTGGTTCGGCGGACCCCCGTTTTCGAGTGTCATTTTCGTTTTTTTTTTTATCGCGAAGGTATTTTTACTTTATACAAACTCGTCGCCAATGTGGTGTCTTTTCGTGGACACTTAATCGTCAAAATAAAACAACGTGTTTTTTTTGGTAACTATTTAATTGTACACTTTAATAAAACGGGAGGAGATTAATTAATATCAAGTTTCTGGACGGAAATCAGTCAGAGGGACAATATAACAAAACTTTATAAAACAGGTTTGCCAACCTTATAATGCTAATAACTAAATACTAAAAAGGGGTAGTTTACACTACAATATATTAATTTACCTAAATTTTTCACTCTTAAAAATACTCCACTTATGTCGTTTTTATTTGGCAATCCGGAAGCCTTCCGGACTCTTCTGAAAGTGTTCAATTGGGAAAAAATGACAGTTCTGATTCTGAAAAGAAGAGAAATTTGCTTCTGGATTTGAAATCAGAAGCAAAACCAGAAGCACTCACACATTCATATACTTAAACGTCAACCTCAACAGCTGTGATTTTTGGTATCCAAATTGTGCGAACCAGGGTTGGCCGAATTAACTACACTACATTTTCTACATGATTTACTACGTTTATATGAGGTGTTAAAGCGAGCTTGAAGCTCGCTTCAAACCTTTAAATACCTGTATTGAGTTGAAATCAGCTTCGTTCGACTCGATCCCAATCGCTCAGCGGTGTCGAGTAGAAATGTGGGTCGAAAATCCGACCCTAATCCAAATCGATCTTTCGATACTGCATATAAACGTAGTATTTAACTACGCGTAGTTTATTGAAGAAACTACATGCCTAATTTACTACAATTTATTACGTCTGCTACATATGTATGTAGTTAATTCATAAAAAATCAATATAATAAAGGAAAAAAAAAAACAATTTTGCACTTTTATGATCTAATGAAGGTTTGTAAAAAAAAAGTTTCATTTACCATAAGGATGAAGAATTGTAGGAATAACTGAATGTTTAATTTAAAAATTAAAATTTCAAATGCACAACTGACAGCAATGCTACAATTTGTTACATTAACTACAATTAACTATATTTAACTACATAAACTACGTAGCAGACGTAACAAATGTAGTTATTTCTAAAAAGTGACAATTCGGCCAACCCTGCTTTCAACAAACATTTTTCTTGATTTTGATTATTGTAGCAATTTGATGTTTCACATATACAATCAAACAAAACTTCAGAATCATCAGAGGCAAACAAAAGTGTTCAATTGGGATTCCGGATCGGAGAGAGATTCCGGATTGCCAAATAAAAACGACATTAGTTTAATTCACAAGACGCCATTGCTTACAATACTATGCATTTAAGTCAACTGATAAAGAAAAACCAAGCCAAGCTACGAAAAATATTCTTTTGGTTCGAAACTAATACAAAAATAATAAAATGTAATACCGAAGGGTTAAAACTAAATTCAGAAGTAGATATTTAAAAGCAATACTGGAATATTAAAAATTAGTAATGCAGGGTTAAAAAAAATCCATTACATTAGAATGTAGGTAATACTGTGATGTATTAAAATGTGACGCTGTAGTTTACTAGCACATACAAATATATTTGTGTAAGTATGTTTAAAACGGTATGCAAAAGTAATACAAAAATGTTGAAATACAATAAAGAAGGGTTAAAACGAAATTCAGTATTATTTAAAAGCAATACTGGGATATTAAAAATTAGTAGATAATACAGGGTATTATACATACACATGAGCGTTTAAAACCTTTGCCCAAAGCGCTAGTTAAGCTGAACTAATACACAAATGTTGAAATGTAATACTTGTCAAGGATTAAAAGAAAATTTTGATTTAAAAAAGTAATAACAGCGAGGTTTATTTAAAATATGGACAAAATTGTATTTAAATTGTATTAGTATTATCGTCAACTCAAGCCACATTTGTATTCAAACCAAATACAAGCCTATTAAAATGGGACTCGTTTAAATAATTTAGTATTAAAATGTAAGCGAAATGGGCGTCTGTTTTTAAAGTCAACTATTACTAAAAAATAATAATACATACATATTTCGGTTCAAATTTAATTTTAATAACTTTAGGGTTATAGTATGAACTAGAATAGTAGATTTAATTATTTAATTAAAGTTTAGAGAAAACAGTATTGAAATGTGTATTTCAGTACAAAAATATTAAATTTTAATATCAAATTATTTCAAAATAAGTTTAATAAACTGACAATAATAAAATTAAATCTTTCTTGTTTTGCATACGGCTGATACAGAGGATGTATTAAAAATCATGGGGAGAGTACGATAACTTAGGCGCCAAAAATTGATAACGGATTTTTGTAGAAGGGTCAAATACAAGCGTTTTTTACTATGGGATGGGGGGGTCTATCTCGCCCCGTTTAGGAGGTAGGGGCGATTTTAGAAAAAATGACTTAAATTGAAAAAAAAATATTAAAAAACAACGGCAACACTTACAATAAAATACAATACCGGTTTTGAAAGCCAGAAGTCTGTTCTATAATCGTAAATTTAAATTAAATTATTTATGTCAATAGTTTTTGAAAAATTTGCATGCAAACTCAAAATTTTGTTAAAAAAAAATAAAAAAAAAAGTTTAGACAAATTTTTTTCAAAATTTTAAAATGAAGTGCTTAATTGGCTTTTTGTGGTCAATGCTACTATTAATTCTGAATCGAACACAAAAAACCGAATGGTTTTGTCCCTTCTAGTTTTTGAGAAAATCGAAAATTACTAAAACTACTTTTTATGAAATTTTTGGTATTTAACTACTGTGATTTCATTTTGAGGATTAATGTTAATGTGGTTCATTTGTAGGTAAAGTACAGCAAATCATTTAGGGTTACCAAGAATGCACCAGAGGAGGTAGAATTGCATGGCATTTCGCGTCTCAGTCAGTCAGTTTGTGAGTAAGTCAGGTGTTACTTAAAAATAGTCAAGTCAATTTTTCAATGTTCAATGTATTCAAACCGTGTTTACAGGCATTTTGATCACAAAAAAAAAAATTATAGCAAGCACCTCCCGAATCTCTAGCCAATATTGAGGCCCATGGAAAAATGTGCCGATAGATGGGTTTATTGCTCTGAGATTAACTTTTATATGGATTGCACCAGAGAAACTTTTAAATCATTAGTTTTAAGCAAAATTTAAGTAACGTTATTTATTAAAATAAAAGATTAACTATGTAAATCATTTAAATGTAATTTGAATTTTATATACCCACCTACAAATTTGTAACTATATATTTACTTATGTATCTTAGTCTGTAAGAGTATAATATGCTCTGTTGATGAATAAATAATAATAATAATATTGTATTCTTACAATTTTTGTCACCTTTTTGAGTTGGAGTTGAGAGGAGTTGACGCTTTAGTTGGAATTAGACCAATTTCTTCGAAGAACGCGATGCTTTTGAAATATTTTTTTTTGAAATATTGAAAAGTTATTTAATTTAGGATGAAGTAGTGGATGCTTAGTCGCCATTCTTTATTCCAAGAAAAAAATACTTCACTCTTACAAAGGTTGAATAACGAATGACCTTGGTAAACGATAACCTGTACCATATTAGCATTAAAAACAAACAATAAACTTACATATTAATTAAGGATTTATATAAATTTGCTGCATTCGTACAGTAGTACCTAGGTAATGTGAATTTTTCATAATGTGTTAAATTTTCATGTCTGAACATTTTAAATGTGCAACTTTGGGCTACGTACATACATATATTTAGTAGACATTGGATATAGACCATAGGGTAAATTCAAAGTTTCTTTAAATCCAGATTCTGTAAATGCAAAAGAAACCTTGCATACACCCAACCTCGCACCTACCCCAAATCCTATAGTGTGCCCAGGCAGGGGGGTTGCAGGGGGGCAGCATGCCCCCCCATACATATCTCACTGTTTATACGCTGTAATGCGTAAGCAAGCAAAAAAAGCAAATATCCCATAAAAAAGTAGTTTGCGTTATTTTCAATTTTCTCAAAAACTAGACGACATAAAATCATCTAGTTTTCAGTTTTTGAATAAGAATATATTAGAGCAACGAATTTTAGGAAAAATAATAATATATAACTTTGCAGTTTTGAAAAATTAAACTTTAAACTTTTTTTTATGTTTTTTTTTTTCACCAAAATTTGAGTTTAAAACTCGTTTTTTCAAAAACTGTGCATAGATTCTACTTGATTTAAAAATTATCTAATAGATCAGAGTATTGGCTTTAAAAAAAGGTATAATACTTAATTGTAAGTATTACCGTTATTTTTTAATATTTTTGTTTCCATTTTAGTACCTTTTTTATAAAATTGCCCCTCCCGCCCAAACGGGGGGAGATAGACCCCCCCTCCCATAGTAAAAAATGCTTGTATTGAACTGTTCTACAAAAAACCGTTATAATTTCTTGGCGCCTAAGTTATCGTACTCTTGCCAAAATCATGCCAAAATTTTTAACCGTATATTGCAATATACATACTTGAAAATAAAATGAATGAATCAATTCTCAAATTATTATCATACAAATTTTCACTCATTTCAAAGCAAGCACTGGGAGAACTGTTCATTATTGTTATATGTATACACATAGTATATATTAATAGTATTACACATAATATATTTTATGTATGGAAGTTTGTTGCTATCTATCACACAAACTTAGCCACTATCATGACTACTTTTGCCTCACCTCGTCTCGTCAATTTGTTATAAATACTCGGTATATTTAGATCAAGTATAATTGATCTTAAAATATTAACATTTTATTATTTTATATTATTTTTCAATTGTTCTTGAATAGTCTGATAAGTTGGGTAATAGATCTCAAAGCCGACATAATTGTTGATTTAGGTAAATCAATATTATTATTATTGTTATGCTTTAATTTGTTAATTTGTTTTATTTAATAATGATTAATTATAGTTCTTTGCTACATCAACTTGTGTCTCAATCCATATTATTGGAATAATTCCTGTCAAGGTTTCAAGCTATATAGTTGAAACATGTACCTATATGAACTAATTAATGTATGTGTGTTAGATGTTGGTCATTGTATATATATTTTAATAGTACTCTCATGAATAGGAACGCGACTAGGCGAACCAAGCGGCACCATAATTACTAAATTAGCAGAGATGCCTATGGCAGAGTTTTAACAGATAGTTATTTAATACATGACAGTGACAGCAATAGGAATACTGTATATAAAATAGGAGAACAAAGGCACATACTATGTACATTGGAGTAGAATGTAGGTGTGTGTGGGGATTTGGTAGTTGTTATTTTCTGTAGGCAAATATTTTCAAGGTCAATACTTTCAATACTTTTTTTGGCGATTACGTATTTTTTGGGATAGAAGAAAATTATTTCTGTGCATATTGTCGTCTGAGTTATGTATATCTTGTTCAAAAGAGCATTTTTGGCGAAATTTAGTTAGAAATGCAGTTTTTATAAATCAAACATGCTCTTTCGAATGGCATACTCCATTTCTTTCTATCTCTTTCAGTTTTTAAGTTATATGAAGAACAATAATGTTCAATAAACCACTTTATTAAACATTTGAGTTCGACTACAGCTAAACGGCTCGGCCGATTTTCTTCAAACTTGGTAGATATGGCTTTTAATTCCCCCCCCCCCCCCCGGATGTTTTTTTCTTTGGAATTTTTTTTTGAAATTTAATAAATATTTACTGTCCCACAGATTAAAAAAAAAAAAAAATTCATTTAGTTAAAGCTAGGCATTGTAGATATTTATATACAATGAGCTAGGTAATGTTTGAAAAAATTTTTACAAAAAATTGTTATTATTGGTACCGCCCCTGGGACCATTTTTTTTTCGATTTTCTCAAAAACTGTACGACGGATTTTGATCATTTTTTTGCTAAATGTCCCTAATAGTTTGAATATTATTGTGTATTCAAATTTTCAAAAAATAATTTTTTGGATTTTTAAAAAAATTTTCACATTTTTTTTTTTGAAAACTCAATATTTCCTCAAAACTATCCTCCAAGAATAGAAATTATAATTCGTGTTGTTTTCTTAAAAAATGTTCATACTTTTTTGAAAATTTGCATATTATCAAAAGTCTTTATATTTATATCTAATATTTTTTTTTTAATTTTTGGAAAAAAGTCATTCTTTTTGGGAAATTCGATATCTCAAAAACCGGCGCAATGTTTTTTTCGAAATTTAATTTCCATTCGTACAGTAATAAAACTTAAAGCTAGCGCACGATTTTAGGAGATTTTACTTAAAAACAATATTTTTTTGTTCCACGCTTAAAATACGTTTTAAGCGTTTTCGTTTCGTACGTGGATTGAAAGGTGGCACTCCCAAGATCACGAATATGTAATTTTTAATTCTATTGGATGAATAGTTTGGCCAGAAATCACGTTTGAAAATGTCAACTTTGAGGGGTCTACGAGGCTCCGTTTAGCCGCAAATCGCGTTTAAAGATAAAAATACGTTTTTTGATACCATTTTTTCAAATTTTAACATTTGACAATTTTCTCATTATCGAAATAGGGATTTTTTATAGAGATGCTTCCAATAGGTTAAAAAAACATTGCATCTCAAAGCTTTGAAAATTTTTTTTTTTAATTTTTGGAAAAAAAAATTGTTTTTTTTTTCTTCGAAAATTCGATATCTCAAAAACGGCTCAATATTTTATTTCGAAACTTAATTTAATTCGTACAATAATAAAAACTTAAGGTTGGCGTACCAAATTTTTTTAATTTTATTTTCACTTACAAAATTACGTAATTGCAAGTTTTGCATGTGGAAAAAATTTAACTCGAGATTTTGATCAAATTTGACTTTACGATGATAGAAAACACGAAAAAATATTTTTTTATCCAAAAAAATTGTTTTTGAAAAATCAATGTCTTAAAAAAGTTTGAGCGATTAATTTTTGAAAATATTTCCTAGAATCTTTATTTTAAAATACTTAAAATTAATATCCCAATTTTTTTTTCTAGAACAATTTTAAAGAAATTTCTTATATTCAAAATTAGTTTAATAATCAATAATTTCTTAAAATTGACACCAAATTCCTTTTTCTTTAATTTTTCAAAAATTGCTTACAAGCAATATGTAAATGCATAAAAAATATTTTTTCCAAAAAAGGTTTCTGATTTTTTTTAAATATTACGTCAATAATAATTTTATTCTATTTTTTTAATTAATTTAAGTTTTCTAAAATTATTTTTTTCTCGAAGAACTTATTTGATTTTTTTTCAAAATAGCCTTATGTGAATATTTATGGGTGTGTACCTACATACTATGCAAAAGCTATTTTCTTTAATAAAAATATAGGTATACGTACCTATAAGATTTTCTTAAATAAATAGTTTTCTAACTGTGTATGTACATATCTATATTAATTACAAAAAAAATTCAATTGCCACTATCTAACTACCCACTGCAAATAATTATTATAAAATTATTATTATAAAATTATTTTGGTTACCATAACGAAATAAAGCCAATTTGAAATTATTTAGTTTTCAAAAACGAAATAAAACCATTCGAGTTTATTAAGTTCAAATTCCTCTAGATCTTATTAAAAATGGCAACCTCGGTAATTAATCGTATCAGAATTCAAACAAACCAGATTGCATGAGTAATAAACCAAAATTCACAAAAACTCTCATACACTCTCAATACTATTTGCTTGTATTCATCTCGCGCATAGCATATAAAACTTTATATAACTACCTACAATTGATTCTGACAGCAAAAAGAAACGCAGATAAGACTTTCTCCCTTACCCTCTTTATTGTTGTCAGAATAAATATATCTCTACCTCGTCTCTTTTTTTGCTTATATTTTCTCCTTCCACGTCAACTCTGTACTGCTTAACATAGCCACACTTACGATTTTGCGGCACAATAAGTTAACTTAAAATCGTGTTCCATGAGAGTACTATTCAAATATAATTATATACAATGTGTTGGTAACGGAATGGCAGTCAATACTGAAACGTCTTAACCTCAACATCGTCTTTTAATAAAAAATCAACATAGTGTCAGAAGTGAACTCTGATAATGTTTAAAAAGAAAAAGAAAAAAAAGGTAATGAGTCTTTCTGATAGTTCAGATAGTTCAGTAAGTGAAAGTAAAAACAATCAAAAATTCTACGTGAAACAAAATATCTTCATGAGAGCGTCAAATATGGAAAATGAGCCTGAACAAAGAAAAGTTGCGATATTCCTTCATTATCTTGGTGCTGAAGCTTTAACAATCTTTAATTCATTTGGTGTATCAATAGACATCAAATACAGTGAAGTTATAGACAAGTTCAATGAGTTTTGCACACCAAAAAAAGAATTTAGCTGTTGAACGGCATAATTTTTTTACGCGTAAGCAAATGCCATAAGAATCAATCACTGAATTCTTGTGAACTTGGGACATTGCGAGACGACATCGTTAAAGACATTTTCATTTGCGGCTTAAGCAAATTAAGCGATAAAAAAAAAAATATAGGCCTGTTCAATACATTTCTTGCGACTAATCGCTTGTATTTTTAGGACGCCGCGTTCAGCCGCCAGATGCAGTTAACCGATTATGGACACACAAAATATTAAAAAGAAACAGTTGGTAACTTTGACCTTCGTCAAAAAAAAAATACTTCCCTACACCTGGCAGCCATGAAGAGTATACCAAAATGTAGGCCTGTTCAATACGTTTCTTGCGACATATCGATTGTATTTCTAGGACGCCGCGTTCAGCCGACAGATGCAGTTAACCGATTATGGACACAAAACATATTAAAAAGAAACAATTGGCAACTTTTACCTTCGTCAAGAAAATAATTCCCGATACATAGCAGCCATGAACAGTATACCAAAATGTAGGTCTGTTCCATACGTTTCTTGCGACATATCGACTGTATTTTTTACATTTTGGTATATTTTTTATGGTGGCCAGATGTCAGGAACTTATTTTTTGACGAAGGTTAATGTTCCCAACTTTTTTATTAAATATTTTTTGTGTCCATAATCGGCGCCACCGCGTTCAGCCGCCAGATGCAGTTAACCGATTATGGACACGAAAAATATTTAAAAAAAAAGTTGGGAACATTAACATTCGTCAAAAAATAAGTTCCTGACATCTGGCCACCATAAAAAATATATCAAAATGTAGGCCTATTCATTACCTTTCTCATGACGTAAAGTTGGGAACATTAACCTTCGTCAAAAAATAAGTTCCTGACATCTGGCCACCATAAAAAAATATACCTGTTCATTACCTTTCTTCCGACGTACCGATCAGATTTTTGCGGCACCGCGTTCAGCCGCCAGATGCAGTTAACCAATTATGGACACAAAAAATATTTAAAAAAAAAGTTGGGAACATTAACCTTCGTCAAAAAATAAGTTCCTGACATCTGGCCACCATAAAAAATATATCAAAATGTAGGCCTATTCATTACCTTTCTCATGACGTAAAGTTGGGAACATTAACCTTCGTCAAAAAATAAGTTCCTGACATCTGGCCACCATAAAAAAATATACCTGTTCATTACCTTTCTTCCGACGTACCGATCAGATTTTTGCGGCACCGCGTTCAGCCGCCAGATGCAGTTAACCAATTATGGACACAAAAAATATTTAAAAAAAAAGTTGGGAACATTAACCTTCGTCAAAAAATAAGTTCCTGACATCTGGCCACCATAAAAAATTTACCAAAATGTAGGCCTGTTCATTGCCTTTCTCATGACGTACCGATTGGATTTTTATGGCGCCGCGTTCAGCCGCCAGATGCAGTTAAACGATTATGGACACAAAAAATATTTAAAAAAAAAGTTGGGAACATTAACCTTCGTCAAAAAAAAAGTTCCTGACATAAAAAATATACCAAAATGTAGGCCTGTTCATTACCTTTCTTCCGACGTACCGACTGGATTTTTTAGGGCGCCACGTTCAGCCGCCAGATGCAGTTAACCGATTATGGACACAAAAAATATTTAAAAAAAAAGTTGGGAACATTAACCTTCGTCAAAAAATAAGTTCCTGACATCTGGCCACCATAAAAAATAAACCAAAATGTAGGCCTGTTCATAACCTTTCTTCCGACGTACCGATTGGATTTTTAGGGCGCCGCGTTCAGCCGCCAGATGTAGTTAACCGATTATGGACACAAAAAATATTTAAAAAAAAAGTTGGGAACATTAACCTTCGTCAAAAAATAAGTTCCTGACATCTGCGCACCATAAAAAATATACCAAAATGTAGGCCTGTTCATTACCTTTCTCATGACGTACCGATGGGATTTTTGGGTCACCGCGTTCAGCCGCCAGATGCAGTTAACCGATTATGGACACGCAAAATATTTAAAAAAAAAAGTTGGGAACATTAACATTCGTCAAAAAATAAGTTCCTGACATCTGGCCACCATAAAAAATATATCAAAATGTAGGCCTATTCATTACCTTTCTCATGACGTAAAGTTGGGAACATTAACCTTCGTCAAAAAATAAGTTCCTGACATCTGGCCACCATAAAAAAATATACCTGTTCATTACCTTTCTTCCGACGTACCGATCAGATTTTTGCGGCACCGCGTTCAGCCGCCAGATGCAGTTAACCAATTATGGACACAAAAAATATTTAAAAAAAAAGTTGGGAACATTAACCTTCGTCAAAAAATAAGTTCCTGACATCTGGCCACCATAAAAAATATACCAAAATGTAGGCCTGTTCATTGCCTTTCTCATGACGTACCGATTGGATTTTTATGGCGCCGCGTTCAGCCGCCAGATGCAGTTAAACGATTATGGACACAAAAAATATTTAAAAAAAAAGTTGGGAACATTAACCTTCGTCAAAAAAAAAGTTCCTGACATAAAAAATATACCAAAATGTAGGCCTGTTCATTACCTTTCTTCCGACGTACCGACTGGATTTTTTAGGGCGCCACGTTCAGCCGCCAGATGCAGTTAACCGATTATGGACACAAAAAATATTTAAAAAAAAAGTTGGGAACATTAACCTTCGTCAAAAAATAAGTTCCTGACATCTGGCCACCATAAGAAATATACCAAAATGTAGGCCTATTCATTGCCTTTCTAATGACGTACCGATTGGATTTTTAGGGCGCCGCGTTCAGCCGCCAGATGCAGTTAACCGATTATGGACACAAAAAATATTTAAAAAAAAAGTTTGGAACATTAACCTTCGTCAAAAAATAAGTTCCTGACATCTGGCCACCATAAAAAATGGCAAGAGTACGATAACTTAGGCGCCAAGAAATTATAACGGTTTTTTGTAGAACAGTTCAATACAAGCATTTTTTACTATAGAAGGGGGGGGTCTATCTCCCCCCGTTTGGGCGGGAGGGGCAATTTTATAAAAAAGGTACTAAAATGGAAACAAAAATATTAAAAAATAACGGTAATACTTACAATTAAGTATTATACCTTTTTTTAAAGCCAATACTCTGATCTATTAGATAATTTTTAAATCAAGTAGAATCTATGCACAGTTTTTGAAAAAACGAGTTTTAAACTCAAATTTTGGTGAAAAAAAACATAAAAAAAAAGTTTAAAGTTTAATTTTTCAAAACTGCAAGGTTATATATTATTATTTTTCCTAAAATTCGTTGCTCTAATATATTCTTATTCAAAAACTGGAAACTAGATGATTTTATGTCGTCTAGTTTTTGAGAAAATTGAAAATAACGAAAACTACTTTTTTATGGGATATTTGCTTTTTTTGCTTGCTTACGCATTACGGCGTATAAACAGTGAGATATGTATGGGGGGGCATGCTGCCCCCCTGCAACCCCCCTGCCTGGGCACACTATAGGATTTGGGGTAGGTGCGAGGTTGGGTGTATGCAAGGTTTCTTTTGCATTTACAGAATCTGGATTTAAAGAAACTTTGAATTTACCCTAAGGTCTATATCCAATGTCTACTAAATATATGTATGTACGTAGCCCAAAGTTGCACATTTAAAATGTTCAGACATGAAAATTTAATACATTATGAAAAATTCACATTACCTAGGTACTACTGTACGAATGCAGCAAATTTATATAATTTCTTAATTAATATGTATGTTTATTGTTTGTTTTTAATGCTAATATGGTACAGGTTATTGTTTACCAAGGTCATTCGTTATTCAACCTTTGTAAGAGTGAAGTATTTTTTTCTTGGAATAAAGAATGACGACTAAGCATCCACTACTTCATCCTAAATTAAATAACTTTTCAATATTTCAAAAAAAAATATTTCAAAAGTATCGCGTTCTTAGAAGAAATTGGTCTAATTCCAACTAAAGCGTCAACTCCAACTCAAAAAGGTGACAAAAATTGTAAGAATACAATATTATTATTATTATTTATTCATCAACCAGAGCATATTATAATCTTAGAGACTAAGAAACATAAGTAAATATATAGTTACAAATTTGTAGGTGGGTATATAAAATTCAAATTACATTTAAATGATTTACATAGTTAATCTTTTATTTTAATAAATAACGTTACTTAAATTTTGCTTAAAACTAATGATTTAAAAGTTTCTCTGGTGCAATCCATATAAAAGTTAATCTCAGAGCAATAAACCCATCTATCGGCACATTTTTCCATGGGCCTCAATATTGGCTAACGATTCGGGAGGTGCTTGCTATAATTTTTTTTTTGTGATCAAAATGCCTGTAAACACGGTTTTAATACATTGAACATTGAAAAATTGACTTGACTATTTTTAAGTAACACCTGACTTACTCACAAACTGACTGACTGAGACGCGAAATGCCATGCAATTCTACCTCCTCTGGTGCATTCTATGGTAACCCTAAACGATTTGCTGAACTTTACCTACAAATGAACCACATTAACATTAATCCTCAAAATGAAATCACCGTAGTTAAATACCAAAAATCAAAAATTTCATAAAAAGTAGTTTTAGTAATTTTCGATTTTCTCAAAAACTAGAAGGGACAAAACCATTCGGTTTTTTGTGTTCGATTCAGAATTAATAGTAGCATTGACCACAAAAAGCCAATTAAGCACTTCATTTTACAATTTTGAAAAAAATTGGTCTAAACTTTTTTTTTTTCATTTTTTTTAACAAAATTTTGAGTTTGCATGCAAATTTTTCAAAAACTATTGACATAAATAATTTAATTTAAATTTACGATTATAGAACAGACTTCTAGCTTTCAAAACCGGTATAGTATTTTATTGTAAGTGTTGCCGTTGTTTTTTAATATTTTTTTTTTAATTTAAGTCATTTTTTCTAAAATCGCCCCTACTTCCTAAACGGGGCGAGATAGACCCCCCCCTCCCATAGTAAAAAACGCTTGTATTTGACCCTTCTACAAAAATCCGTCATCAATTTTTGGCGCCTAAGTTATCGTACTCTCCCCTAAAAAATAAACCAAAATGTAGGCCTGTTCATAACCTTTCTTCCGACGTATCGATTGGATTTTTAGGGCGCCGCGTTCAGCCGCCAGATGTAGTTAACCGATTATGGACACAAAAAATATTTAAAAAAAAAAGTTGGGAACATTAACCTTCGTCAAAAAATAAGTACCTGACATCTGGGCACCATAAAAAATATACCACAATGTAGGCCTGTTCATTACCTTTCTCATGACGTACCGATTGGAATTTTGGGGCACCGCGTTCAGCCGCCAGATTCAGTTAACCGATTATGGACACAAAAAATATTTAAAAAAAAAGTTGGGAACATTAACCTTCGTCAAAAAATAAGTTCCTGACATCTGGGAACCATAAAAAATATACCAAAATGTAGGCCTGTTCATTACCTTTTTCATGATGTACCGACTGGATTTTTAGGGCGCCGCGTTCAGCCGCCAGATGCAGTTAACCGTTTATGGACACAAAAAATATTTAAAAAAAAGTTGGGAACATTAACCTTCGTCAAAAAATAAGTTCCTGACATCTGGGCACCATAAAAAATAAACGAAAATGTAGGCCTGTTCTTTGCCTTTCTTATGACGTACCGATTGGATTTTTAGAGCACCGCGTTCATCCGCCAAATCCAGTTAACCGATTATGGACACAAAAAATATTTAAAAAAAAAGTTGGGAACATTAACCTTCGTCAAAAAATAAGTTCCTGACAGCTAACCACCATAGAAAATATACCAAAATGTAGGCCTGTTCATTGCCTTTCTCATGACGTCCCGATTGGATTTTAAGGGCGCCGCGTTCAGCCGTCAGATGCAGTTAACCGATTATGGACACAAAAAATATTTAAAAAAAAAAGTTGGGAACATTAACCTTCGTCAAAAAATAAGTTCCTGACATCTGTCCACCATAAAAAATATACCAAAATGTAGGCCTGTTCATTACCTTTCTCATGACGTACCGACTGGATTTTTATATCGCCGCGTTCAGCCGCCAGAAGTAGTTAACCGATTATGAACACAAAAAATATTTAAAAAAAAAGTTGGGAACATTAACCTTCGTCAAAAAATAAGTTCCTGACAGCTGGCCACCATAGAAAATATACCAAAATGTAGGCCTGTTCATTGCCTTTCTCATGACGTCCCGATTGGATTTTAAGGGCGCCGCGTTCAGCCGCCAGATGCAGTTAACCGATTATGGACACAAAAAATATTTAAAAAAAAAGTTGGGAACATTAACCTTCGTCAAAAAATAAGTTCCTGACATCTGGGCACCATAAAAAATATACCAAAATGTAGGCCTGTTCATTGCCTTTCTCATGACGTACCGATTGGATTTTTAGAGCACCGCGTTCATCCGCCAAATCCAGTTAACCGATTATGGACACAAAAAATATTTAAAAAAAAAAGTTGGGAACATTAACCTTCGTCAAAAAATAAGTTCCTGACATCTGGGCACTATAAAAAATATACCAAAATGTAGGCGCGTTCATAGCTTTTCTTCCGACGTACCGATCAGATTTTTGGGGCACCGCGTTCAGCCGCCAGATGCAGTTAACCGATTATGGACACAAAAAATATTTAAAAAAAAGTTTGCAACTTTAACCTTCGTCAAAAAATAATTTCCTGACATCTGGGCACCATAAAAAATATACCAAAATGTAGGCCTGTTCATTGCCTTTCTCATGACGTACCGATTGGATTTTTAGGGCGCCGCGTTCAGCCGTCAGATGCAGTTAACCGATTATGGACACAAAAAATATTTAAAAAAAAAAGTTGGGAACATTAACCTTCGTCAAAAAATAAGTTCCTGACATCTGGGCACTATAAAAAATATACCAGAATGTAGGCGTGTTCATAACTTTTCTTCCGACGTACCGATCAGATTTTGGGGCACCGCGTTCAGCCACCAGATGCAGTTAACCGATTATGGACACAAAAAATATTTAAAAAAAAAAGTTGGGAACATTAACCTTCGTCAAAAAATAAGTTCCTGACATCTGGCCACCATAAAAAATATACCAAAATGTAGGCCTATTCATTGCCTTTCTCATGACGTACCGACTGGATTTTTAGGGCACCGCGTTCAGCCGTCAGATGCAGTTAACCGATTATGGACACAAAAAATATTTAAAAAAAAAAGTTGGGAACATTAACCTTCTTCAAAAAATAAGTTCCTGACAGCTGGTCACCATAGAAAATATACCAAAATGTAGGCCTGTTCATTGCCTTTCTCATGACGTACCGATTGGATTTTTAGAGCACCGCGTTCATCCGCCAAATCCAGTTAACCGATTATGGACACAAAAAATATTTAAAAAAAAAGTTGGGAACATTAACCTTCGCCAAAAGATAAGTTCCTGACATCTGGCCACCATAGAAAATATACCAAAATGTAGGCCTATTCATTGCCTTTCTCATAACGTACCGATTGGATTTTTAGGGCGCCGCGTTCAGCCGCCAGATGCAGTTAACCGATTATGGACACAAAAAATATTTAAAAAAAAAGTTGGGAACATTAACCTTCGCCAAAAGATAAGTTCCTGACATCTGTCCACCATAAAAAATACACCAAAATGTAGGCCTGTTCATTACCTTTCTCATGACGTACCGACTGGATTTTTATATCGCCGCGTTCAGCCGCCAGAAGTAGTTAACCGATTATGAACACAAAAAATATTTAAAAAAAAAGTTGGGAACATTAACCTTCGTCAAAAAATAAGTTCCTGACAGCTGGCCACCATAGAAAATATACCAAAATGTAGGCCTGTTCATTGCCTTTCTCATGACGTCCCGATTGGATTTTAAGGGCGCCGCGTTCAGCCGCCAGATGCAGTTAACCGATTATGGACACAAAAAATATTTAAAAAAAAAGTTGGGAACATTAACCTTCGTCAAAAAATAAGTTCCTGACATCTGGGCACCATAAAAAATATACCAAAATGTAGGCCTGTTCATTGCCTTTCTCATGACGTACCGATTGGATTTTTAGAGCACCGCGTTCATCCGCCAAATCCAGTTAACCGATTATGGACACAAAAAATATTTAAAAAAAAAAGTTGGGAACATTAACCTTCGTCAAAAAATAAGTTCCTGACAGCTGGTCACCATACAAAATATACCAAAATGTAGGCCTCTTCATTGCCTTTCTCATGACGTCCCGATTGGATTTAAAGGGCGCCGCGTTCAGCCGCCAGATGCAGTTAACCGATTATGGACACAAAAAATATTTAAAAAAAAAATTGGGAACATTAACCTTCGTCAAAAAATAAGTTCCTGACATCTGGGCACAATAAAAAATACACCAAAATGTAGGCGTGTTCATAACTTTTCTTCCGACGTACCGATCAGATTTTTGGGGCACCGCGTTCAGCCGCCAGATGCAGTTAACCGATTATGGACACAAAAAATATTTAAAAAAAAAGTTGGGAACATTAACCTTCGTCAAAAAATAAGTTCCTGACATCTGGCCACCATAGAAAATATACCAAAATGTAGGTCTATTCATTGCCTTTCTCATGACGTACCGATTGGATTTTTAGAGCGCCGTGTTCAGCCGTCAGATGCAGTTAACCGATTATGGACACAAAAAATATTTAAAAAAAAAGATGGGAACATTAACCTTCGTCAAAAAATAAGTTCCTGACAGCTGGTCACCATAGAAAATATACCAAAATGTAGGCCTGTTCATTGCCTTTCTCATGACGTACCGATTGGATTTTTAGAGCACCGCGTTCATCCGCCAAATCCAGTTAACCGATTATGGACACACAAAATATTTAAAAAAAAAGTTGGGAACATTAACCTTCGTCAAAAAATAAGTTCCTGACATCTGGGCACTATAAAAAATATACCAAAATGTAGGCGTGTTCATAGCTTTTCTTCCGACGTACCGATCAGATTTTTAGGGCACCGCGTTCAGCCGCCAGATGCAGTTAACCGATTATGGACACAAAAAATATTTAAAAAAAAAGTTGGGAACATTAACCTTCGTCAAAAAATAAGTCCCTGACATCTGGGCACCATAGAAAATATACGAAAATGTAGACCTGTTCATTGCCTTTCTCATGACGTACCGATTGGATTTTTATATCGCCGCGTTCAGCCGCCAGAAGTAGTTAACCGATTATGAACACAAAAAATATTTAAAAAAAAAGTTGGGAACATTAACCTTCGTCAAAAAATAAGTTCCTGACATCTGGCCACCATAGAAAATATACCAAAATGTAGGCCTATTCATTGCCTTTCTCATGACGTACCGATTGGATTTTTATATCGCCGCGTTCAGCCGCCAGAAGTAGTTAACCGATTATGAACACAAAAAATATTTAAAAAAAAAGTTGGGAACATTAACCTTCGTCAAAAAATAAGTCCCTGACATCTGGGCACCATAGAAAATATACGAAAATGTAGACCTGTTCATTGCCTTTCTCATGACGTACCGATTGGATTTTTAGAGCACCGCGTTCATCCGCCAAATCCAGTTAACCGATTATGGACACAAAAAATATTTAAAAAAAAAGTTGGGAACATTAACCTTCGTCAAAAAATAAGTTCCTGACAGCTGGCCACCATAGAAAATATACCAAAATGTAGGCCTGTTCATTGCCTTTCTCATGACGTCCCGACTGGATTTTAAGGGCGCCGCGTTCAGCCGTCAGATGCAGTTAACCGATTATGGACACACAAAATATTTTAAAAAAAAAGTTGGGAACATTAACCTTCGTCAAAAAATAAGTTCCTGACATCTGTCCACCATAAAAAATATACCAAAATGTAGGCCTGTTCATTACATTTCTCATGACGTACCTACTGGATTTTTATATCGCCGCGTTCAGCCGCCAGAAGTAGTTAACCGATTATGAACACAAAAAATATTTAAAAAAAAAGTTGGGAACATTAACCTTCGTCAAAAAATAAGTTCCTGACAGCTGGCCACCATAGAAAATATACCAAAATGTAGGCCTATTCATTGCCTTTCTCATGACGTCCCGATTGGATTTTAAGGGCGCCGCGTTCAGCCGTCAGATGCAGTTAACCGATTATGGACACACAAAATATTTTAAAAAAAAAGTTGGGAACATTAACCTTCGTCAAAAAATAAGTTCCTGACATCTGTCCACCATAAAAAATATACCAAAATGTAGGCCTGTTCATTACCTTTCTCATGACGTACCGACTGGATTTTTATATCGCCGCGTTCAGCCGCCAGAAGTAGTTAACCGATTATGAACACAAAAAATATTTAAAAAAAAAGTTGGGAACATTAACCTTCGTCAAAAAATAAGTTCCTGACATCTGGCCACCATAGAAAATATACCAAAATGTAGGCCTATTCATTGCCTTTCTCATGACGTCCCGATTGGATTTTAAGGGCGCCGCGTTCAGCCGCCAGATGCAGTTAACCGATTATGGACACAAAAAATATTTAAAAAAAAAGTTGGGAACATTAACCTTCGTCAAAAAATAAGTTCCTGACATCTGGCCACCATAGAAAATATACCAAAATGTAGGTCTATTCATTGCCTTTCTCATGACGTACCGATTGGAATTTTAGAGCGCCGTGTTCAGCCGTCAGATGCAGTTAACCGATTATGGACACAAAAAATATTTAAAAAAAAAAGATGGGAACGTTAACCTTCGTCAAAAAATAAGTTCCTGACATCTGGGCACTATAAAAAATATACCAAAATGTAGGCGCGTTCATAGCTTTTCTTCCGACGTACCGATCAGATTTTTGGGGCACCGCGTTCAGCCGCCAGATGCAGTTAACCGATTATGGACACAAAAAATATTTAAAAAAAAAGTTGGGAACATAAACCTTCGGAAAAAAATAAGTTCCTGACACCTGGGCACCATAAAAAATAAACGAAAATGTAGGCCTGTTCATTGCCTTTCTCATGACTTACCGATTGGATTTTTAGAGCACCTCGTTCAGCCGCCAGATGCAGTTAACCGATTATGGACACAAAAAATATTTAAAAAAAAGTTTGGAACTTTAACCTTCGTCAAAAAATAATTTCCTGACATCTGGGCACCATAAAAAATATACCAAAATGTAGGCCTGTTCATTGCTTTTCTCATGACGTACCGATTGGATTTTTAGGGCGCCGCGTTCAGCCGCCAGATGCAGTTAACCGATTATGGACACAAAAAATATTTAAAAAAAAAAGTTGGGAACATTAACCTTCGTCAAAAAATAAGTTCCTGACAGCTGGTCACCATAGAAAATATACCAAAATGTGGCCTCTTCATTGCCTTTCTCATGACGTCCCGATTGGATTTTAAGGGCGCCGCGTTCAGCCGCCAGATGCAGTTAACCGATTATGGACACAAAAAATATTTAAAAAAAAAGTTGGGAACATTAACCTTCGTCAAAAAATAAGTTCCTGACATCTGGGCACTATAAAAAATATACCAAAATGTAGGCGTGTTCATAACTTTTCTTCCGACGTACCGATCAGATTTTTGGGGCACCGCGTTCAGCCGCCAGATGCAGTTAACCGATTATGGACACAAAAAATATTTAAAAAAAAAGTTGGGAACATTAACCTTCGTCAAAAAATAAGTTCGTGACAGCTGGCCACCATAGAAAATATACCAAAATGTAGGCCTATTCATTGCCTTTCTCATGACGTACCGATTGGATTTTTAGAGCGCCGTGTTCAGCCGTCAGATGCAGTTATACGATTATGGACACAAAAAATATTTAAAAAAAAAAGTTGGGAACATTAACCTTCGTCAAAAAATAAGTTCCTGACAGCTGGTCACCATAGAAAATATACCAAAATGTAGGCGTGTTCATAGCTTTTCTTCCGACGTACCGATCAGATTTTTAGGGCACCGCGTTCAGCCGCCAGATGCAGTTAACCGATTATGGACACAAAAAATATTTAAAAAAAAAGTTGGGAACATTAACCTTCGTCAAAAAATAAGTTCCTGACATCTGGCCACCATAGAAAATATACCAAAATGTAGGCCTATTCATTGCCTTTCTCATGACGTACCGATTGGATTTTTACAGCACCGCGTTCATCCGCCAAATCCAGTTAACCGATTATGGACACAAAAAATATTTAAAAAAAAAGTTGGGAACATTAACCTTCGTCAAAAAATAAGTTCCTGACATCTGGTCACCATAAAAAATATACCAAAATGTAGCCGTGTTCATAGCTTTTCTTCCGACGTACCGATCAGATTTTTAGGGCACCGCGTTCAGCCGCCAGATGCAGTTAACCGATTATGGACACAAAAAATATTTAAAAAAAAAGTTGGTAACATTAACCTTCGTCAAAAAATAAGTTCCTGACATCTGGCCACCATAGAAAATATACCAAAATGTAGGCCTATTCATTGCCTTTCTCATGACGTACCGATTGGATTTTTATATCGCCGCGTTCAGCCGCCAGAAGTAGTTAACCGATTATGAACACAAAAAATATTTAAAAAAAAAGTTGGGAACATTAACCTTCGTCAAAAAATAAGTTCCTGACATCTGGGCACCATAGAAAATATACGAAAATGTAGACCTGTTCATTGCCTTTCTCATGACGTACCGATTGGATTTTTAGAGCACCGCGTTCATCCGCCAAATCCAGTTAACCGATTATGGACACAAAAAATATTTAAAAAAAAAGTTGGGAACATTAACCTTCGTCAAAAAATAAGTTCCTGACATCTGGCCACCATAGAAAATATACCAAAATGTAGGCCTATTCATTGCCTTTCTCATGACGTACCGATTGGATTTTTAGGGCGCCGCGTTCAGCCGTCAGATGCAGTTAACCGATTATGGACACAAAAAATATTTAAAAAAAAAAGTTGGGAACATTAACCTTCGTCAAAAAATAAGTTCCTGACATCTGGGCACTATAAAAAATATACCAGAATGTAGGCGTGTTCATAACTTTTCTTCCGACGTACCGATCAGATTTTGGGGCACCGCGTTCAGCCACCAGATGCAGTTAACCGATTATGGACACACAAAATATTTAAAAAAAAAGTTGGGAACATTAACCTTCGTCAAAAAATAAGTTCCTGACATCTGGCCACCATAGAAAATATACCAAAATGTAGGCCTATTCATTGCCTTTCTCATGACGTACCGATTGGATTTTTAGGGCGCCGCGTTCAGCCGTCAGATGCAGTTAACCGATTATGGACACAAAAAATATTTAAAAAAAAAAGTTGGGAACATTAACCTTCGTCAAAAAATAAGTTCCTGACATCTGGGCACTATAAAAAATATACCAGAATGTAGGCGTGTTCATAACTTTTCTTCCGACGTACCGATCAGATTTTGGGGCACCGCGTTCAGCCACCAGATGCAGTTAACCGATTATGGACACAAAAAATATTTAAAAAAAAAAGTTGGGAACATTAACCTTCGTCAAAAAATAAGTTCCTGACATCTGGCCACCATAAAAAATATACCAAAATGTAGGCCTATTCATTGCCTTTCCCATGACGTACCGATTGGATTTTTAGGGCGCCGCGTTCAGCCGTCAGATGCAGTTAACCGATTATGGACACAAAAAATATTTAAAAAAAAAAGTTGGGAACATTAACCTTCTTCAAAAAATAAGTTCCTGACAGCTGGTCACCATAGAAAATATACCAAAGTGTAGGCCTGTTCATTGCCTTTCTCATGACGTACCGATTGGATTTTTAGAGCACCGCGTTCATCCGCCAAATCCAGTTAACCGATTATGGACACAAAAAATATTTAAAAAAAAAGTTGGGAACATTAACCTTCGCCAAAAGATAAGTTCCTGACATCTGGCCACCATAGAAAATATACCAAAATGTAGGCCTATTCATTGCCTTTCTCATAACGTACCGATTGGATTTTTAGGGCGCCGCGTTCAGCCGCCAGATGCAGTTAACCGATTATGGACACAAAAAATATTTAAAAAAAAAAAGTTGGGAACATTAACCTTCGTCAAAAAATAAGTTCCTGACATCTGTCCACCATACAAATTATACCAAAATGTAGGCCTGTTCATTACCTTTTTCATGACGTACCGACTGGATTTTTATATCGTCGCGTTCAGCCGCCAGAAGTAGTTAACCGATTATGAACACAAAAAATATTTAAAAAAAAAGTTGGGAACATTAACCTTCGTCAAAAAATAAGTTCCTGACATCTGGGCACCATAGAAGATATACGAAAATGTAGGCCTGTTCATTGCCTTTCTCATGACGTACCGATTGGATTTTTAGAGCACCGCGGTTATCCGCCAAATCCAGTGAACCGATTATGGACACAAAAAATATTTTAAAAAAAAGTTGGGAACATTAACCTTCGTCAAAAAATAAGTTCCTGACATCTGGGCATCAAAGAAAATATACCAAAATGTAGGCCTATTCATTGCCTTTCTCATGACGTACCGATTGGATTTTTAGGGCGCCGCGTTCAGCCGTCAGATGCAGTTAACCGATTATGGACACAAAAAATATTTAAAAAAAAAGATGGGAACATTAACCTTCGTCAAAAAATAAGTTCCTGACAGCTGACCACCATAGAAAATATACCAAAATGTAGGCCTCTTCATTGCCTTTCTCTTGACGTCCCGATTGGATTTTAAGGGCGCCGCGTTCAGCCGCCAGATGCAGTTAACCGATTATGGACACAAAAAATATTTAAAAAAAAAGTTGGGAACATTAACCTTCGTCAAAAAATAAGTTCCTGACATCTGGGCACTATAAAAAATACACCAAAATGTAGGCGTGTTCATAACTTTTCTTCCGACGTACCGATCAGATTTTTGGGGCACCGCGTTCAGCCGCCAGATGCAGTTAACCGATAATGGACACAAAAAATATTTAAAAAAAAAGTTGGGAACATTAACCTTCGTCAAAAAATAAGTTCCTGACATCTGGCCACCATAGAAAATATACCAAAATGTAGACCAATTCATTGCCTTTCTCATGACGTACCGATTGGATTTTTAGGGCGCCGCGTTCAGCCGTCAGATGCAGTTAACCGATTATGGACACAAAAAATATTTAAAAAAAAAAGTTGGGAACATTAACCTTCGTCAAAAAATAAGTTCCTGACAGCTGGGCACCATAGAAAATATACCAAAATGTAGGCCTGTTCATTGCCTTTCTCATGACGTACCGATTGGATTTTTAGAGCACCGCGTTCATCCGCCAAATCCAGTTAACCGATTATGGACACAAAAAATATTTAAAAAAAAAGTTGGGAACATTAACCTTCGTCAAAAAATAAGTTCCTGACATCTGGGCACTATAAAAAATATACCAAAATGTAGGCGTGTTCATAGCTTTTCTTCCGACGTACCGATCAGATTTTTGGGGCACCGCGTTCAGCCGCCAGATGCAGTTAACCGATTATGGACACAAAAAATATTTAAACAAAAAGTTGGGAACATTAACCTTCGTCAAAAAATAAGTTCCTGACATCTGGCCACCATAGAAAATATACCAAAATGTAGGCCTATTCATTGCCTTTCTCATGACGTACCGATTGGATTTTTAGATCGCCGCGTTCAGCCGCCAGAAGTAGTTAACCGATTATGAACACAAAAAATATTTAAAAAAATGTTGGGAACATTAACCTTCGTCAAAAAATAAGTTCCTGACATCTGGGCACCATAGAAAATATACGAAAATGTAGGCCTGTTCATTGCCTTTCTCATGACGTACCGATTGGATTTTTAGAGCACCGCGTTCATCCGCCAAATCCAGTTAACCGATTATGGACACAAAAAATATTTAAAAAAAAAGTCGGGAACATTAACCTTCGTCAAAAAATAAGTTCCTGACATCTGGGCACTATAAAAAATATACCAAAATGTAGGCGTGTTCATAGCTTTTCTTCCGACGTACCGATCAGATTTTTGGGGCACCGCGTTCAGCCGCCAGATGCAGTTAACCGATTATGGACACACAAAATATTTAAAAAAAAAGTTGGGAACATTAACCTTCGTCAAAAAATAAGTTCCTGACATCTGGCCACCATAGAAAATATACCAAAATGTAGGCCTATTCATTGCCTTTCTCATGACGTACCGATTGGATTTTTAGATCGCCGCGTTCAGCCGCCAGAAGTAGTTAACCGATTATGAACACAAAAAATATTTAAAAAAATGTTGGGAACATTAACCTTCGTCAAAAAATAAGTTCCTGACATCTGGGCACCATAGAAAATATACGAAAATGTAGGCCTGTTCATTGCCTTTCTCATGACGTACCGATTGGATTTTTATGGCGCCGCGTTCAGCCGCCAGATGCAGTTAAACGATTATGGACACAAAAAATATTTAAAAAAAAAGTTGGGAACATTAACCTTCGTCAAAAAATAAGTTCCTGACATCTGTCCACCATACAAAATATACCAAAATGTAGACCTGTTCATTGCCTTTCTCATGACGTACCGATTGGATTTTTAGAGCATCGCGTTCATCCGCCAAATCCAGTTAACCGATTATGGACACAAAAAATATTTAAAAAAAAAGTTGGGAACATTAACCTTCGTCAAAAAATAAGTTCCTGACATCTGGGCACTATAAAAAATATACCAAAATGTAGGCGTGTTCATAGCTTTTCTTCCGACGTACCGATCAGATTTTTGGGGCACCGCGTTCAGCCGCCAGATGCAGTTAACCGATTATGGACACAAAAAATATTTAAAAAAAAAGTTGGGAACATTAACCTTCGTCAAAAAATAAGTTCCTGACATCTGGCCACCATAGAAAATATACCAAAATGTAGGCCTATTCATTGCCTTTCTCATGACGTACCGATTGGATTTTTAGGGCGCCGCGTTCAGCCGTCAGATGCAGTTAACCGATTATGGACACAAAAAATATTAAAAAAAAAAGTTGGGAACATTAACCTTCGTCAAAAAATAAGTTCCTGACATCTGGGCACCATAGAAAATATACGAAAATGTATACCTGTTCATTGCCTTTCTCATGACGTACCGATTGGATTTTTAGAGCACCGCGTTCATCCGCCAAATCCAGTTAACCGATTATGGACACAAAAAATATTTAAAAAAAAAGTTGGGAACATTAACCTTCGTCAAAAAATAAGTTCCTGACATCTGGGCACTATAAAAAATATACCAAAATGTAGGCGTGTTCATAGCTTTTCTTCCGACGTACCGATCAGATTTTTGGGGCACCGCGTTCAGCCGCCAGATGCAGTTAACCGATTATGGACACACAAAATATTTAAAAAAAAAGTTGGGAACATTAACCTTCGTCAAAAAATAAGTTCCTGACATCTGGCCACCATAGAAAATATACCAAAATGTAGGCCTATTCATTGCCTTTCTCATGACGTACCGATTGGATTTTTAGGGCGCCGCGTTCAGCCGTCAGATGCAGTTAACCGATTATGGACACAAAAAATATTTAAAAAAAAAAGTTGGGAACATTAACCTTCGTCAAAAAATAAGTTCCTGACATCTGGGCACTATAAAAAATATACCAGAATGTAGGCGTGTTCATAACTTTTCTTCCGACGTACCGATCAGATTTTGGGGCACCGCGTTCAGCCACCAGATGCAGTTAACCGATTATGGACACAAAAAATATTTAAAAAAAAAAGTTGGGAACATTAACCTTCGTCAAAAAATAAGTTCCTGACATCTGGCCACCATAAAAAATATACCAAAATGTAGGCCTATTCATTGCCTTTCTCATGACGTACCGATTGGATTTTTAGGGCGCCGCGTTCAGCCGTCAGATGCAGTTAACCGATTATGGACACAAAAAATATTTAAAAAAAAAAGTTGGGAACATTAACCTTCTTCAAAAAATAAGTTCCTGACAGCTGGTCACCATAGAAAATATACCAAAATGTAGGCCTGTTCATTGCCTTTCTCATGACGTACCGATTGGATTTTTAGAGCACCGCGTTCATCCGCCAAATCCAGTTAACCGATTATGGACACAAAAAATATTTAAAAAAAAAGTTGGGAACATTAACCTTCGCCAAAAGATAAGTTCCTGACATCTGGCCACCATAGAAAATATACCAAAATGTAGGCCTATTCATTGCCTTTCTCATAACGTACCGATTGGATTTTTAGGGCGCCGCGTTCAGCCGCCAGATGCAGTTAACCGATTATGGACACAAAAAATATTTAAAAAAAAAAAGTTGGGAACATTAACCTTCGTCAAAAAATAAGTTCCTGACATCTGTCCACCATACAAATTATACCAAAATGTAGGCCTGTTCATTACCTTTTTCATGACGTACCGACTGGATTTTTATATCGTCGCGTTCAGCCGCCAGAAGTAGTTAACCGATTATGAACACAAAAAATATTTAAAAAAAAAGTTGGGAACATTAACCTTCGTCAAAAAATAAGTTCCTGACATCTGGGCACCATAGAAGATATACGAAAATGTAGGCCTGTTCATTGCCTTTCTCATGACGTACCGATTGGATTTTTAGAGCACCGCGGTTATCCGCCAAATCCAGTGAACCGATTATGGACACAAAAAATATTTTAAAAAAAAGTTGGGAACATTAACCTTCGTCAAAAAATAAGTTCCTGACATCTGGGCATCAAAGAAAATATACCAAAATGTAGGCCTATTCATTGCCTTTCTCATGACGTACCGATTGGATTTTTAGGGCGCCGCGTTCAGCCGTCAGATGCAGTTAACCGATTATGGACACAAAAAATATTTAAAAAAAAAGATGGGAACATTAACCTTCGTCAAAAAATAAGTTCCTGACAGCTGACCACCATAGAAAATATACCAAAATGTAGGCCTATTCATTGCCTTTCTCATGACGTACCGATTGGATTTTTAGGGCGCCGCGTTCAGCCGTCAGATGCAGTTAACCGATTATGGACACAAAAAATATTTAAAAAAAAAAGTTGGGAACATTAACCTTCGTCAAAAAATAAGTTCCTGACATCTGGGCACTATAAAAAATATACCAGAATGTAGGCGTGTTCATAACTTTTCTTCCGACGTACCGATCAGATTTTGGGGCACCGCGTTCAGCCACCAGATGCAGTTAACCGATTATGGACACAAAAAATATTTAAAAAAAAAAGTTGGGAACATTAACCTTCGTCAAAAAATAAGTTCCTGACATCTGGCCACCATAAAAAATATACCAAAATGTAGGCCTATTCATTGCCTTTCTCATGACGTACCGATTGGATTTTTAGGGCGCCGCGTTCAGCCGTCAGATGCAGTTAACCGATTATGGACACAAAAAATATTTAAAAAAAAAAGTTGGGAACATTAACCTTCTTCAAAAAATAAGTTCCTGACAGCTGGTCACCATAGAAAATATACCAAAATGTAGGCCTGTTCATTGCCTTTCTCATGACGTACCGATTGGATTTTTAGAGCACCGCGTTCATCCGCCAAATCCAGTTAACCGATTATGGACACAAAAAATATTTAAAAAAAAAGTTGGGAACATTAACCTTCGCCAAAAGATAAGTTCCTGACATCTGGCCACCATAGAAAATATACCAAAATGTAGGCCTATTCATTGCCTTTCTCATAACGTACCGATTGGATTTTTAGGGCGCCGCGTTCAGCCGCCAGATGCAGTTAACCGATTATGGACACAAAAAATATTTAAAAAAAAAAAGTTGGGAACATTAACCTTCGTCAAAAAATAAGTTCCTGACATCTGTCCACCATACAAATTATACCAAAATGTAGGCCTGTTCATTACCTTTTTCATGACGTACCGACTGGATTTTTATATCGTCGCGTTCAGCCGCCAGAAGTAGTTAACCGATTATGAACACAAAAAATATTTAAAAAAAAAGTTGGGAACATTAACCTTCGTCAAAAAATAAGTTCCTGACATCTGGGCACCATAGAAGATATACGAAAATGTAGGCCTGTTCATTGCCTTTCTCATGACGTACCGATTGGATTTTTAGAGCACCGCGGTTATCCGCCAAATCCAGTGAACCGATTATGGACACAAAAAATATTTTAAAAAAAAGTTGGGAACATTAACCTTCGTCAAAAAATAAGTTCCTGACATCTGGGCATCAAAGAAAATATACCAAAATGTAGGCCTATTCATTGCCTTTCTCATGACGTACCGATTGGATTTTTAGGGCGCCGCGTTCAGCCGTCAGATGCAGTTAACCGATTATGGACACAAAAAATATTTAAAAAAAAAGATGGGAACATTAACCTTCGTCAAAAAATAAGTTCCTGACAGCTGACCACCATAGAAAATATACCAAAATGTAGGCCTCTTCATTGCCTTTCTCTTGACGTCCCGATTGGATTTTAAGGGCGCCGCGTTCAGCCGCCAGATGCAGTTAACCGATTATGGACACAAAAAATATTTAAAAAAAAAGTTGGGAACATTAACCTTCGTCAAAAAATAAGTTCCTGACATCTGGGCACTATAAAAAATACACCAAAATGTAGGCGTGTTCATAACTTTTCTTCCGACGTACCGATCAGATTTTTGGGGCACCGCGTTCAGCCGCCAGATGCAGTTAACCGATAATGGACACAAAAAATATTTAAAAAAAAAGTTGGGAACATTAACCTTCGTCAAAAAATAAGTTCCTGACATCTGGCCACCATAGAAAATATACCAAAATGTAGACCAATTCATTGCCTTTCTCATGACGTACCGATTGGATTTTTAGGGCGCCGCGTTCAGCCGTCAGATGCAGTTAACCGATTATGGACACAAAAAATATTTAAAAAAAAAAGTTGGGAACATTAACCTTCGTCAAAAAATAAGTTCCTGACAGCTGGGCACCATAGAAAATATACCAAAATGTAGGCCTGTTCATTGCCTTTCTCATGACGTACCGATTGGATTTTTAGAGCACCGCGTTCATCCGCCAAATCCAGTTAACCGATTATGGACACAAAAAATATTTAAAAAAAAAGTTGGGAACATTAACCTTCGTCAAAAAATAAGTTCCTGACATCTGGGCACTATAAAAAATATACCAAAATGTAGGCGTGTTCATAGCTTTTCTTCCGACGTACCGATCAGATTTTTGGGGCACCGCGTTCAGCCGCCAGATGCAGTTAACCGATTATGGACACAAAAAATATTTAAACAAAAAGTTGGGAACATTAACCTTCGTCAAAAAATAAGTTCCTGACATCTGGCCACCATAGAAAATATACCAAAATGTAGGCCTATTCATTGCCTTTCTCATGACGTACCGATTGGATTTTTAGATCGCCGCGTTCAGCCGCCAGAAGTAGTTAACCGATTATGAACACAAAAAATATTTAAAAAAATGTTGGGAACATTAACCTTCGTCAAAAAATAAGTTCCTGACATCTGGGCACCATAGAAAATATACGAAAATGTAGGCCTGTTCATTGCCTTTCTCATGACGTACCGATTGGATTTTTAGAGCACCGCGTTCATCCGCCAAATCCAGTTAACCGATTATGGACACAAAAAATATTTAAAAAAAAAGTCGGGAACATTAACCTTCGTCAAAAAATAAGTTCCTGACATCTGGGCACTATAAAAAATATACCAAAATGTAGGCGTGTTCATAGCTTTTCTTCCGACGTACCGATCAGATTTTTGGGGCACCGCGTTCAGCCGCCAGATGCAGTTAACCGATTATGGACACACAAAATATTTAAAAAAAAAGTTGGGAACATTAACCTTCGTCAAAAAATAAGTTCCTGACATCTGGCCACCATAGAAAATATACCAAAATGTAGGCCTATTCATTGCCTTTCTCATGACGTACCGATTGGATTTTTATATCGCCGCGTTCAGCCGCCAGAAGTAGTTAACCGATTATGAACACAAAAAATATTTAAAAAAAAGTTGGGAACATTAACCTTCGTCAAAAAATAAGTTCCTGACATCTGGGCACCATAGAAAATATACGAAAATGTAGACCTGTTCATTGCCTTTCTCATGACGTACCGATTGGATTTTTAGAGCACCGCGTTCATCCGCCAAATCCAGTTAACCGATTATGGACACAAAAAATATTTAAAAAAAAAGTTGGGAACATTAACCTTCGTCAAAAAATAAGTTCCTGACATCTGGGCACTATAAAAAATATACCAAAATGTAGGCGTGTTCATAACTTTTCTTCCGAAGTACCGATCAGATTTTTGAGGCAACGCGTTCAGCCGCCAGATGCAGTTAACCGATTATGGACACAAAAAATATTTAAAAAAAAAGTTGGGAACATTAACCTTCGTCAAAAAATAAGTTCCTGACATCTGGCCACCATAGAAAATATACCAAAATGTAGGCCTATTCATTGCCTTTCTCATGACGTACCGATTGGATTTTTAGGGCGCCGCGTTCAGCCGTCAGATGCAGTTAACCGATTATGGACACAAAAAATTTTAAAAAAAAAAGTTGGGAACATTAACCTTCGTCAAAAAATAAGTTCCTGACATCTGGGCACTATAAAAAATATACCAAAATGTAGGCGTGTTCATAACTTTTCTTCCGACGTACCGATCAGATTTTTGGAGCACCGCGTTCAGCCGCCAGATGCAGTTAACCGATTATGGACACAAAAAATATTTAAAAAAAAAGTTGGGAACATTAACCTTCGTCAAAAGATAAGTTCCTGACATCTGGCCACCATAGAAAATATACCAAAATGTAGGCCTATTCATTGCCTTTCTCATGACGTACCGATTGGATTTTTAGGGCGCCGCGTTCAGCCGCCAGATGCAGTTAACCGATTATGGACACAAAAAATATTTTAAAAAAAAAGTTGGGAACATTAACCTTCGTCAAAAAATAAGTTCCTGACATCTGTCCACCATACAAAATATACCAAAATGTAGGCCTGTTCATTACCTTTCTCATGACGTACCGACTGGATTTTTATATCGTCGCGTTCAGCCGCCAAATCCAGTTAACCGATTATGGACACAAAAAATATTTTAAAAAAAAGTTGGGAACATTAACCTTCGTCAAAAAATAAGTTCCTGACATCTGGGCATCATAAAAAATATACCAAAATGTAGGCGTGTTCATAACCTTTCTACCGACGTACCGACTGGATTTTTATATCGTCGCGTTCAGCCGCCAGAAGTAGTTAACCGATTATGAACACAAAAAATATTTAAAAAAAAAGTTGGGAACATTAACCTTCGTCAAAAAATAAGTTCCTGACAGCTGACCACCATAGAAAATAAACCAAAATGTAGGCCTATTCATTGCCTTTCTCATGACGTACCGATTGGATTTTTAGGTCGCCGCGTTCAGCCGTCAGATGCAGTTAACCGATTATGGACACAACAAATATTTAAAAAAATGTTGGGAACATTAACCTTCGTCAAAAAATAAGTTCCTGACATCTGGGCACCATAGAAAATATACGAAAATGTAGGCCTGTTCATTGCCTTTCTCATGACGTACCGATTGGATTTTTAGAGCACCGCGTTCATCCGCCAAATCCAGTTAACCGATTATGGACACAAAAAATATTTAAAAAAAAAGTCGGGAACATTAACCTTCGTCAAAAAATAAGTTCCTGACATCTGGGCACTATAAAAAATATACCAAAATGTAGGCGTGTTCATAGCTTTTCTTCCGACGTACCGATCAGATTTTTGGGGCACCGCGTTCAGCCGCCAGATGCAGTTAACCGATTATGGACACACAAAATATTTAAAAAAAAAGTTGGGAACATTAACCTTCGTCAAAAAATAAGTTCCTGACATCTGGCCACCATAGAAAATATACCAAAATGTAGGCCTATTCATTGCCTTTCTCATGACGTACCGATTGGATTTTTATATCGCCGCGTTCAGCCGCCAGAAGTAGTTAACCGATTATGAACACAAAAAATATTTAAAAAAAAGTTGGGAACATTAACCTTCGTCAAAAAATAAGTTCCTGACATCTGGGCACCATAGAAAATATACGAAAATGTAGACCTGTTCATTGCCTTTCTCATGACGTACCGATTGGATTTTTAGAGCACCGCGTTCATCCGCCAAATCCAGTTAACCGATTATGGACACAAAAAATATTTAAAAAAAAAGTTGGGAACATTAACCTTCGTCAAAAAATAAGTTCCTGACATCTGGGCACTATAAAAAATATACCAAAATGTAGGCGTGTTCATAACTTTTCTTCCGAAGTACCGATCAGATTTTTGAGGCAACGCGTTCAGCCGCCAGATGCAGTTAACCGATTATGGACACAAAAAATATTTAAAAAAAAAGTTGGGAACATTAACCTTCGTCAAAAAATAAGTTCCTGACATCTGGCCACCATAGAAAATATACCAAAATGTAGGCCTATTCATTGCCTTTCTCATGACGTACCGATTGGATTTTTAGGGCGCCGCGTTCAGCCGTCAGATGCAGTTAACCGATTATGGACACAAAAAATTTTAAAAAAAAAAGTTGGGAACATTAACCTTCGTCAAAAAATAAGTTCCTGACATCTGGGCACTATAAAAAATATACCAAAATGTAGGCGTGTTCATAACTTTTCTTCCGACGTACCGATCAGATTTTTGGAGCACCGCGTTCAGCCGCCAGATGCAGTTAACCGATTATGGACACAAAAAATATTTAAAAAAAAAGTTGGGAACATTAACCTTCGTCAAAAGATAAGTTCCTGACATCTGGCCACCATAGAAAATATACCAAAATGTAGGCCTATTCATTGCCTTTCTCATGACGTACCGATTGGATTTTTAGGGCGCCGCGTTCAGCCGCCAGATGCAGTTAACCGATTATGGACACAAAAAATATTTTAAAAAAAAAGTTGGGAACATTAACCTTCGTCAAAAAATAAGTTCCTGACATCTGTCCACCATACAAAATATACCAAAATGTAGGCCTGTTCATTACCTTTCTCATGACGTACCGACTGGATTTTTATATCGTCGCGTTCAGCCGCCAAATCCAGTTAACCGATTATGGACACAAAAAATATTTTAAAAAAAAGTTGGGAACATTAACCTTCGTCAAAAAATAAGTTCCTGACATCTGGGCATCATAAAAAATATACCAAAATGTAGGCGTGTTCATAACCTTTCTACCGACGTACCGACTGGATTTTTATATCGTCGCGTTCAGCCGCCAGAAGTAGTTAACCGATTATGAACACAAAAAATATTTAAAAAAAAAGTTGGGAACATTAACCTTCGTCAAAAAATAAGTTCCTGACAGCTGACCACCATAGAAAATAAACCAAAATGTAGGCCTGTTCATTGCCTTTCTCATGACGTCCCGATTGGATTTTAAGGGCGCCGCGTTAAAAAAAAAGTTGGGAACATTAACCTTCGTCAAAAAATAAGTTCCTGACATCTGGGCACCATAAAAAATAAACGAAAATGTAGGCCTGTTCATTGCCTTTCTCATGACGTACCGATTGGATTTTTATAGCACCGCGTTCATCCGCCAAATCCAGTTAACCGATTATGGACACAAAAAATATTTTAAAAAAAAGTTGGGAACATTAACCTTCGTCAAAAAATAAGTTCCTGACATCTGGGCACTATAAAAAATATACCAAAATGTAGGCCTGTTCATTGCCTTTCTCATGACGTAAAGTTGGGAACATTAACCTTCGTCAAAAAATAAGTTCCTGACATCTGGCCACCATAGAAAATATACCAAAATGTAGGCCTGTTCATTGCCTTTCTCATGACGTACCGATTGGATTTTTATGGCGCCGCGTTCAGCCGCCAGATGCAGTTAAACGATTATGGACACAAAAAATATTTTAAAAAAAAGTTGGGAACATTAACCTTCGTCAAAAAATAAGTTCCTGACATCTGTCCACCATACAAAATATACCAAAATGTAGACCTGTTCATTGCCTTTCTCATGACGTACCGATTGGATTTTTAGAGCATCGCGTTCATCCGCCAAATCCAGTTAACCGATTATGGACACAAAAAATATTTAAAAAAAAAGTTGGGAACATTAACCTTCGTCAAAAAATAAGTTCCTGACATCTGGGCACTATAAAAAATATACCAAAATGTAGGCGTGTTCATAGCTTTTCTTCCGACGTACCGATCAGATTTTTGGGGCACCGCGTTCAGCCGCCAGATGCAGTTAACCGATTATGGACACAAAAAATATTTAAAAAAAAAGTTGGGAACATTAACCTTCGTCAAAAAATAAGTTCCTGACATCTGGCCACCATAGAAAATATACCAAAATGTAGGCCTATTCATTGCCTTTCTCATGACGTACCGATTGGATTTTTAGGGCGCCGCGTTCAGCCGTCAGATGCAGTTAACCGATTATGGACACAAAAAATATTAAAAAAAAAAGTTGGGAACATTAACCTTCGTCAAAAAATAAGTTCCTGACATCTGGGCACTATAAAAAATATACCAAAATGTAGGCGTGTTCATAACTTTTCTTCCGACGTACCGATCAGATTTTTGGAGCACCGCGTTCAGCCGCCAGATGCAGTTAACCGATTATGGACACACAAAATATTTAAAAAAAAAGTTGGGAACATTAACCTTCGTCAAAAAATAAGTTCCTGACATCTGGCCACCATAGAAAATATACCAAAATGTAGGCCTATTCATTGCCTTTCTCATGACGTACCGATTGGATTTTTATATCGCCGCGTTCAGCCGCCAGAAGTAGTTAACCGATTATGAACACAAAAAATATTTAAAAAAAAGTTGGGAACATTAACCTTCGTCAAAAAATAAGTTCCTGACATCTGGGCACCATAGAAAATATACGAAAATGTAGACCTGTTCATTGCCTTTCTCATGACGTACCGATTGGATTTTTAGAGCACCGCGTTCATCCGCCAAATCCAGTTAACCGATTATGGACACAAAAAATATTTAAAAAAAAAGTTGGGAACATTAACCTTCGTCAAAAAATAAGTTCCTGACATCTGGGCACTATAAAAAATATACCAAAATGTAGGCGTGTTCATAACTTTTCTTCCGACGTACCGATCAGATTTTTGGAGCACCGCGTTCAGCCGCCAGATGCAGTTAACCGATTATGGACACAAAAAATATTTAAAAAAAAAGTTGGGAACATTAACCTTCGTCAAAAGATAAGTTCCTGACATCTGGCCACCATAGGAAATATACCAAAATGTAGGCCTATTCATTGCCTTTCTCATGACGTACCGATTGGATTTTTAGGGCGCCGCGTTCAGCCGCCAGATGCAGTTAACCGATTATGGACACAAAAAATATTTTAAAAAAAAAGTTGGGAACATTAACCTTCGTCAAAAAATAAGTTCCTGACATCTGTCCACCATACAAAATATACCAAAATGTAGGCCTGTTCATTACCTTTCTCATGACGTACCGACTGGATTTTTATATCGTCGCGTTCAGCCGCCAAATCCAGTTAACCGATTATGGACACAAAAAATATTTTAAAAAAAAGTTGGGAACATTAACCTTCGTCAAAAAATAAGTTCCTGACATCTGGGCATCATAAAAAATATACCAAAATGTAGGCGTGTTCATAACCTTTCTACCGACGTACCGACTGGATTTTTATATCGTCGCGTTCAGCCGCCAGAAGTAGTTAACCGATTATGAACACAAAAAATATTTAAAAAAAAAGTTGGGAACATTAACCTTCGTCAAAAAATAAGTTCCTGACAGCTGACCACCATAGAAAATAAACCAAAATGTAGGCCTGTTCATTGCCTTTCTCATGACGTCCCGATTGGATTTTAAGGGCGCCGCGTTAAAAAAAAAGTTGGGAACATTAACCTTCGTCAAAAAATAAGTTCCTGACATCTGGGCACCATAAAAAATAAACGAAAATGTAGGCCTGTTCATTGCCTTTCTCATGACGTACCGATTGGATTTTTAGAGCACCGCGTTCATCCGCCAAATCCAGTTAACCGATTATGGACACAAAAAATATTTTAAAAAAAAGTTGGGAACATTAACCTTCGTCAAAAAATAAGTTCCTGACATCTGGGCACTATAAAAAATATACCAAAATGTAGGCCTGTTCATTGCCTTTCTCATGACGTAAAGTTGGGAACATTAACCTTCGTCAAAAAATAAGTTCCTGACATCTGGCCACCATAGAAAATATACCAAAATGTAGGCCTGTTCATTGCCTTTCTCATGACGTACCGATTGGATTTTTATGGCGCCGCGTTCAGCCGCCAGATGCAGTTAAACGATTATGGACACAAAAAATATTTTAAAAAAAAGTTGGGAACATTAACCTTCGTCAAAAAATAAGTTCCTGACATCTGTCCACCATACAAAATATACCAAAATGTAGACCTGTTCATTGCCTTTCTCATGACGTACCGATTGGATTTTTAGAGCATCGCGTTCATCCGCCAAATCCAGTTAACCGATTATGGACACAAAAAATATTTAAAAAAAAAGTTGGGAACATTAACCTTCGTCAAAAAATAAGTTCCTGACATCTGGGCACTATAAAAAATATACCAAAATGTAGGCGTGTTCATAGCTTTTCTTCCGACGTACCGATCAGATTTTTGGGGCACCGCGTTCAGCCGCCAGATGCAGTTAACCGATTATGGACACAAAAAATATTTAAAAAAAAAGTTGGGAACATTAACCTTCGTCAAAAAATAAGTTCCTGACATCTGGCCACCATAGAAAATATACCAAAATGTAGGCCTATTCATTGCCTTTCTCATGACGTACCGATTGGATTTTTAGGGCGCCGCGTTCAGCCGTCAGATGCAGTTAACCGATTATGGACACAAAAAATATTAAAAAAAAAAGTTGGGAACATTAACCTTCGTCAAAAAATAAGTTCCTGACATCTGGGCACTATAAAAAATATACCAAAATGTAGGCGTGTTCATAACTTTTCTTCCGACGTACCGATCAGATTTTTGGAGCACCGCGTTCAGCCGCCAGATGCAGTTAACCGATTATGGACACAAAAAATATTTAAAAAAAAAGTTGGGAACATTAACCTTCGTCAAAAGATAAGTTCCTGACATCTGGCCACCATAGAAAATATACCAAAATGTAGGCCTGTTCATTGCCTTTCTCATGACGTACCGATTGGATTTTTAGGGCGCCGCGTTCAGCCGCCAGATGCAGTTAACCGATTATGAACACAAAAAATATTTTAAAAAAAAAGTTGGGAACATTAACCTTCGTCAAAAAATAAGTTCCTGACATCTGTCCACCATACAAAATATACCAAAATGTAGGCCTGTTCATTACCTTTCTCATGACGTACCGACTGGATTTTTATATCGTCGCGTTCAGCCGCCAAATCCAGTTAACCGATTATGGACACAAAAAATATTTTAAAAAAAAGTTGGGAACATTAACCTTCGTCAAAAAATAAGTTCCTGACATCTGGGCATCATAAAAAGTATACCAAAATGTAGGCGTGTTCATAGCCTTTCTACCGACGTACCGACTGGATTTTTATATCGTCGCGTTCAGCCGCCAGAAGTAGTTAACCGATTATGAACACAAAAAATATTTAAAAAAAAAGTTGGGAACATTAACCTTCGTCAAAAAATAAGTTCCTGACAGCTGACCACCATAGAAAATAAACCAAAATGTAGGCCTGTTCATTGCCTTTCTCATGACGTCCCGATTGGATTTTAAGGGCGCCGCGTTAAAAAAAAAGTTGGGAACATTAACCTTCGTCAAAAAATAAGTTCCTGACATCTGGGCACCATAAAAAATAAACGAAAATGTAGGCCTGTTCATTGCCTTTCTCATGACGTACCGATTGGATTTTTAGAGCACCGCGTTCATCCGCCAAATCCAGTTAACCGATTATGGACACAAAAAATATTTTAAAAAAAAGTTGGGAACATTAACCTTCGTCAAAAAATAAGTTCCTGACATCTGGGCACTATAAAAAATATACCAAAATGTAGGCCTGTTCATTGCCTTTCTCATGACGTAAAGTTGGGAACATTAACCTTCGTCAAAAAATAAGTTCCTGACATCTGGCCACCATAAAAAATATACCAAAATGTAGGCCTGTTCATTGCCTTTCTCATGACGTACCGATTGGATTTTTATGGCGCCGCGTTCAGCCGCCAGATGCAGTTAAACGATTATGGACACAAAAAATATTTTAAAAAAAAGTTGGGAACATTAACCTTCGTCAAAAAATAAGTTCCTGACATAAAAAATATACCAAAATGTAGGCCTGTTCATTACCTTTCTTCCGACGTACCGACTGGATTTTTTAGGGCGCCACGTTCAGCCGCCAGATGCAGTTAACCGATTATGGACACAAAAAATATTTAAAAAAAAAGTTGGGAACATTAACCTTCGTCAAAAAATAAGTTCCTGACATCTGGCCACCATAAAAAATATACCAAAATGTAGGCCTATTCATTGCCTTTCTTATGACGTACCGATTGGATTTTTAGGGCGCCGCGTTCAGCCGCCAGATGCAGTTAACCGATTATGGACACAAAAAATATTTAAAAAAAAAGTTGGGAACATTAACCTTCGTCAAAAAATAAGTTCCTGACATCTGGCCACCATAGAAAATATACCAAAATGTAGGCCTATTCATTGCCTTTCTCATGACGTACCGATTGGATTTTTAGGGCGCCCCGTTCAGCCGTCAGATGCAGTTAACCGATTATGGACACAAAAAATATTTAAAAAAAAAAGTTGGGAACATTAACCTTCGTCAAAAAATAAGTTTCTGACAGCTGGTCACCATAGAAAATATACCAAAATGTAGACCTGTTCATTGCCTTTCTCATGACGTACCGATTGGATTTTTAGAGCACCGCGTTCATCCGCCAAATCCAGTTAACCGATTATGGACACAAAAAATATTTAAAAAAAAAGTTGGGAACATTAACCTTCGTCAAAAAATAAGTTCCTGAATTCTGGGCACTATAAAAAATATACCAAAATGTAGGCGTGTTCATAGCTTTTCTTCCGACGTACCGATCAGATTTTTGGGGCACCGCGTTCAGCCGCCAGATGCAGTTAACCGATTATGGACACAAAAAATATTTAAAAAAAAAGTTGGGAACATTAACCTTCGTCAAAAAATAAGTTCCTGACATCTGGCTACCATAGAAAATATACCAAAATGTAAGCCTATTCATTGCCTTTCTTATGACGTACCGATTGGATTTTTAGGGCGCCGTGTTCAGCCGCCAGATGCAGTTAACCGATTATGGACACAAAAAATATTTAAAAAAAAAGTTGGGAACATTAACCTTCGTCAAAAAATAAGTTCCTGACATCTGGCCACCATAAAAAATATACCAAAATGTAGGCCTATTCATTGCCTTTCTCATGACGTACCGATTGGATTTTTAGGGCGCCCCGTTCAGCCGTCAGATGCAGTTAACCGATTATGGACACAAAAAATATTTAAAAAAAAAAGTTGGGAACATTAACCTTCGTCAAAAAATAAGTTTCTGACAGCTGGTCACCATAGAAAATATACCAAAATGTAGACCTGTTCATTGCCTTTCTCATGACGTACCGATTGGATTTTTAGAGCATCGCGTTCATCCGCCAAATCCAGTTAACCGATTATGGACACAAAAAATATTTAAAAAAAAAGTTGGGAACATTAACCTTCGTCAAAAAATAAGTTCCTGACATCTGGGCACTATAAAAAATATACCAAAATGTAGGCGTGTTCATAGCTTTTCTTCCGACGTACCGATCAGATTTTTGGGGCACCGCGTTCAGCCGCCAGATGCAGTTAACCGATTATGGACACAAAAAATATTTAAAAAAAAAGTTGGGAACATTAACCTTCGTCAAAAAATAAGTTCCTGAAATCTGGCCACCATAGAAAATATACCAAAATGTAGGCCTATTCATTGCCTTTCTCATGACGTACCGATTGGATTTTTAGGGCTCCGCGTTCAGCCGTCAGATGCAGTTAACCGATTATGGACACAAAAAATATTAAAAAAAAAAGTTGGGAACATTAACCTTCGTCAAAAAATAAGTTCCTGACATCTGGGCACTATAAAAAATATACCAAAATGTAGGCGTGTTCATAACTTTTCTTCCGACGTACCGATCAGATTTTTGGAGCACCGCGTTCAGCCGCCAGATGCAGTTAACCGATTATGGACACAAAAAATATTTAAAAAAAAAGTTGGGAACATTAACCTTCGTCAAAAGATAAGTTCCTGACATCTGGCCACCATAGAAAATATACCAAAATGTAGGCCTGTTCATTGCCTTTCTCATGACGTACCGATTGGATTTTTAGGGCGCCGCGTTCAGCCGCCAGATGCAGTTAACCGATTATGGACACAAAAAATATTTTAAAAAAAAAGTTGGGAACATTAACCTTCGTCAAAAAATAAGTTCCTGACATCTGTCCACCATACAAAATATACCGAAATGTAGGCCTGTTCATTACCTTTCTCATGACGTACCGACTGGATTTTTATATCGTCGCGTTCAGCCGCCAAATCCAGTTAACCGATTATGGACACAAAAAATATTTTAAAAAAAAGTTGGGAACATTAACCTTCGTCAAAAAATAAGTTCCTGACATCTGGGCATCATAAAAAATATACCAAAATGTAGGCGTGTTCATAACCTTTCTACCGACGTACCGACTGGATTTTTATATCGTCGCGTTCAGCCGCCAGAAGTAGTTACCCGATTATGAACACAAAAAATATTTAAAAAAAAAGTTGGGAACATTAACCTTCGTCAAAAAATAAGTTCCTGACAGCTGACCACCATAGAAAATAAACCAAAATGTAGGCCTGTTCATTGCCTTTCTCATGACGTCCCGATTGGATTTTAAGGGCGCCGCGTTAAAAAAAAAGTTGGGAACATTAACCTTCGTCAAAAAATAAGTTCCTGACATCTGGGCACCATAAAAAATAAACGAAAATGTAGGCCTGTTCATTGCCTTTCTCATGACGTACCGATTGGATTTTTAGAGCACCGCGTTCATCCGCCAAATCCAGTTAACCGATTATGGACACAAAAAATATTTTAAAAAAAAGTTGGGAACATTAACCTTCGTCAAAAAATAAGTTCCTGACATCTGGGCACTATAAAAAATATACAAAAATGTAGGCCTGTTCATTGCCTTTCTCATGACGTAAAGTTGGGAACATTAACCTTCGTCAAAAAATAAGTTCCTGACATCTGGCCACCATAAAAAATATACCAAAATGTAGGCCTGTTCATTGCCTTTCTCATGACGTACCGATTGGATTTTTATGGCGCCGCGTTCAGCCGCCAGATGCAGTTAAACGATTATGGACACAAAAAATATTTTAAAAAAAAGTTGGGAACATTAACCTTCGTCAAAAAATAAGTTCCTGACATAAAAAATATACCAAAATGTAGGCCTGTTCATTACCTTTCTTCCGACGTACCGACTGGATTTTTTAGGGCGCCACGTTCAGCCGCCAGATGCAGTTAACCGATTATGGACACAAAAAATATTTAAAAAAAAAGTTGGGAACATTAACCTTCGTCAAAAAATAAGTTCCTGACATCTGGCCACCATAAAAAATATACCAAAATGTAGGCCTATTCATTGCCTTTCTTATGACGTACTGATTGGATTTTTAGGGCGCCGCGTTCAGCCGCCAGATGCAGTTAACCGATTATGGACACAAAAAATATTTAAAAAAAAAGTTGGGAACATTAACCTTCGTCAAAAAATAAGTTCCTGACATCTGGCCACCATAGAAAATATACCAAAATGTAGGCCTATTCATTGCCTTTCTCATGACGTACCGATTGGATTTTTAGGGCACCCCGTTCAGCCGTCAGATGCAGTTAACCGATTATGGACACAAAAAATATTTAAAAAAAAAAGTTGGGAACATTAACCTTCGTCAAAAAATAAGTTTCTGACAGCTGGTCACCATAGAAAATATACCTAAATGTAGACCTGTTCATTGCCTTTCTCATGACGTACCGATTGGATTTTTAGAGCACCGCGTTCATCCGCCAAATCCAGTTAACCGATTATGGACACAAAAAATATTTAAAAAAAAAGTTGGGAACATTAACCTTCGTCAAAAAATAAGTTCCTGAATTCTGGGCACTATAAAAAATATACCAAAATGTAGGCGTGTTCATAGCTTTTCTTCTGACGTACCGATCAGATTTTTGGGGCACCGCGTTCAGCCGCCAGATGCAGTTAACCGATTATGGACACAAAAAATATTTAAAAAAAAAGTTGGGAACATTAACCTTCGTCAAAAAATAAGTTCCTGACATCTGGCTACCATAGAAAATATACCAAAATGTAAGCCTATTCATTGCCTTTCTCATGACGTACCGATTGGATTTTTAGGGCGCCGCGTTCAGCCGTCAGAGGCAGTTAACCGATTATGGAAAAATTTTTAAAAAAAAAAGTTGGGAACATTAACCTTCGTCAAAAAATAAGTTTCTGACATCTGTACACCATAAAAAATATACCAAAATGTAAGCCTGTTCATTACCTTTCTCATGACGTACCGACTGGATTTTTATATCGCCGCGTTCAGCCGCCAGAAGTAGTTAACCGATTATGGACACAAAAAATATTTAAAAAAAAAGTTGGGAACATTAACCTTCGTCAAAAAATAAGTTCCTGACATCTGGCTACCATAAAAAATATACCAAAATGTAGGCCTATTCATTGCCTTTCTTATGACGTACCGATTGGATTTTTAGGGCGCCGCGTTCAGCCGCCAGATGCAGTTAACCGATTATGGACACAAAAAATATTTAAAAAAAAAGTTGGGAACATTAACCTTCGTCAAAAAATAAGTTCCTGACATCTGGCCACCATAGAAAATATACCAAAATGTAGGCATATTCATTGCCTTTCTCATGACGTACCGATTGGATTTTTAGGGCACCCCGTTCAGCCGTCAGATGCAGTTAACCGATTATGGACACAAAAAATATTTAAAAAAAAAAGTTGGGAACATTAACCTTCGTCAAAAAATAAGTTTCTGACAGCTGGTCACCAAAGAAAATATACCAAAATGTAGACCTGTTCATTGCCTTTCTCATGACGTACCGATTGGATTTTTAGAGCACCGCGTTCATCCGCCAAATCCAGTTAACCGATTATGGACACAAAAAATATTTAAAAAAAAAGTTGGGAACATTAACCTTCGTCAAAAAATAAGTTCCTGACATCTGGGCACTATAAAAAATATACCAAAATGTAGGCGTGTTCATAGCTTTTCTTCCGACGTACCGATCAGATTTTTGGGGCACCGCGTTCAGCCGCCAGATGCAGTTAACCGATTATGGACACAAAAAATATTTAAAAAAAAAGTTGGGAACATTAACCTTCGTCAAAAAATAAGTTCCTGACATCTGGCTACCATAGAAAATATACCAAATGTAAGCCTATTCATTGCCTTTCTCATGACGTACCGATTGGATTTTTAGGGCGCCGCGTTCAGCCGTCAGATGCAGTTAACCGATTATGGAAAAATTTTTTAAAAAAAAAGTTGGGAACATTAACCTTCGTCAAAAAATAAGTTTCTGACATCTGTACACCATAAAAAATATACCAAAATGTAAGCCTGTTCATTACCTTTCTCATGACGTACCGATTGGATTTTTATATCGCCGCGTTCAGCCGCCAGAAGTAGTTAACCGATTATGGACACAAAAAATATTTAAAAAAAAAGTTGGGAACATTAACCTTCGTCAAAAAATAAGTTCCTGACATCTGGCCACCATAGATAATATACCAAAATGTAGGCCTATTCATTGCCTTTCTCATGACGTACCGATTGGATTTTTAGGGCGCCCCGTTCAGCCGTCAGATGCAGTTAACCGATTATGGACACAAAAAATATTTAAAAAAAAAAGTTGGGAACATTAACCTTCGTCAAAAAATAAGTTCCTGACATCTGGCCACCATAAAAAATATATCAAAATGTAGGCCTATTCATTACCTTTCTCATGACGTAAAGTTGGGAACATTAACCTTCGTCAAAAAATAAGTTCCTGACATCTGGCCACCATAAAAAAATATACCTGTTCATTACCTTTCTTCCGACGTACCGATCAGATTTTTGGGGCACCGCGTTCAGCCGCCAGATGCAGTTAACCGATTATGGACACAAAAAATATTTAAAAAAAAAGTTGGGAACATTAACCTTCGTCAAAAAATAAGTTCCTGACATCTGGCCACCATAGAAAATATACCAAAATGTAGGCCTATTCATTGCCTTTCTCATGACGTACCGATTGGATTTTTAGGGCGCCGCGTTCAGCCGTCAGATGCAGTTAACCGATTAAGGACACAAAAAATATTTAAAAAAAAAAGTTGGGAACATTAACCTTCGTCAAAAAATAAGTTTCTGACATCTGTCCACCATAAAAAATATACCAAAATGTAAGCCTGTTCATTACCTTTCTCATGACGTACCGACTGGATTTTTATATCGCCGCGTTCAGCCGCCAGAAGTAGTTAACCGATTATGAACACAAAAAATATTTAAAAAAAAAGTTGGGAACATTAACCTTCGTCAAAAAATAAGTTCCTGACATCTGGGCACCATAGAAGATATACGAAAATGTAGGCCTGTTCATTGCCTTTCTCATGACGTACCGATTGGATTTTTAGAGCACCGCGTTCATCCGCCAAATCCAGTTAACCGATTATGGACACAAAAAATATTTAAAAAAAATGTTGGGAACATTAACCTTCGTCAAAAAATAAGTTCCTGACATCTGGGCACTATAAAAAATATACCAAAATGTAGGCGTGTTCATAACTTTTCTTCCGACGTACCGATCAGATTTTTGGGGCACCGCGTTCAGCCGCCAGATGCAGTTAACCGATTATGGACACAAAAAATATTTAAAAAAAAAGTTGGGAACATTAACCTTCGTCAAAAGATAAGTTCCTGACATCTGGCCACCATAGAAAATATACCAAAATGTAGGCCTATTCATTGCCTTTCTCATGACGTACCGATTGGATTTTTAGAGCGCCGCGTTCAGCCGTCAGATGCAGTTAACCGATTATGGACACACAAAATATTTAAAAAAAAAAGTTGGGAACATTAACCTTCGTCAAAAAATAAGTTCCTGACAGCTGGTCACCATAGAAAATATACCAAAATGTAGGACTGTTCATTGCCTTTCTCATGACGTACCGATTGGATTTTTAGAGCACCGCGTTCATCCGCCAAATCCAGTTAACCGATTATGGACACAAAAAATATTAAAAAAAAAAAGTTGGGAACATTAACCTTCGTCAAAAAATAAGTTCCTGACAGCTGACCACCATAGAAAATAAACCAAAATGTAGGCGTGTTCATAACTTTTCTTCCGACGTACCGATCAGATTTTTGGGCACCGCGTTCAGCCGCCAGATGCAGTTAACCGATTATGGACACAAAAAATATTTAAAAAAAAAGTTGGGAACATTAACCTTCGTCAAAAAATAAGTTCCTGACAGCTGGTCACCATAGAAAATATACCAAAATGTAGGACTGTTCATTGCCTTTCTCATGACGTACCGATTGGATTTTTAGAGCACCGCGTTCATCCGCCAAATCCAGTTAACCGATTATGGACACAAAAAATATTTAAAAAAAAAAGTTGGGAACATTAACCTTCGTCAAAAAATAAGTTCCTGACATCTGTCCACCATAAAAAATTTACCAAAATGTAGGCCTGTTCATTACCTTTCTCATGACGTACCGACTGGATTTTTATATCGCCGCGTTCAGCCGCCAGAAGTAGTTAACCGATTATGAACACAAAAAATATTTAAAAAAAAAGTTGGGAACATTAACCTTCGTCAAAAAATAAGTTCCTGACATCTGGGAACCATAGAAAATATACGAAAATGTAAGCCTGTTCATTGCCTTTCTCATGACGTACCGATTGGATTTTGAGAGCACCGCGTTCATCCGCCAAATCCAGTTAACCGATTATGGACACAAAAAATATTTTAAAAAAAAGTTGGGAACATTAACCTTCGTCAAAAAATAAGTTCCTGACATCTGGGCACCATAAAAAATATACCAAAATGTAGGCGTGTTCATAACCATTCTACCGACGTACCGATCAGATTTTTGGGGCACCGCGTTCAGCCGCCAGATGCAGTTAACCGATTATGGACACAAAAAATATTTAAAAAAAAGTTTGGAACATTAACCTTCGTCAAAAAATAAGTTCCTGACATCTGGGCACCATAAAAAATATACCAAAATGTAGGCCTGTTCATTGCCTTTCTCATGACGTACCGATTGGATTTTTAGGGCGCCCCGTTCAGCCGCCAGATGCAGTTAACCGATTATGGACACAAAAAATATTTAAAAAAAAAAGTTGGGAACATTAACCTTCGTCAAAAAATAAGTTCCTGACAGCTGGCCACCATAGAAAATAAACCAAAATGTAGGCCTGTTCATTGCCTTTCTCATGACGTCCCGATTGGATTTTAAGGGCGCCGCGTTCAGCCGCCAGATGCAGTTAACCGATTATGGACACAAAAAATATTTAAAAAAAAAGTTTTGAACATTAACCTTCGTCAAAAAATAAGTTCCTGACATCTGGGCACCATAAAAAATTAAAAAAATGTAGGCCTGTTCATTGCCTTTCTCATGACGTACCGATTGGATTTTTAGAGCACCGCGTTCATCCGCCAAATCCAGTTAACCGATTATGGACACAAAAAATATTAAAAAAAAAAGTTGGGAACATTAACCTTCGTCAAAAAATAAGTTCCTGACATCTGGGCACTATAAAAAATATACCAAAATGTAGGCCTGTTCATTGCCTTTCTCATGACGTAAAGTTGGGAACATTAACCTTCGTCAAAAAATAAGTTCCTGACATCTGGCCACCATAAAAAATATACCAAAATGTAGGCCTGTTCATTGCCTTTCTCATGACGTACCGATTGGATTTTTATGGCGCCGCGTTCAGCCGCCAGATGCAGTTAAACGATTATGGACACAAAAAATATTTTAAAAAAAAGTTGGGAACATTAACCTTCGTCAAAAAATAAGTTCCTGACATAAAAAATATACCAAAATGTAGGCCTGTTCATTACCTTTCTTCCGACGTACCGACTGGATTTTTTAGGGCGCCACGTTCAGCCGCCATATGCAGTTAACCGATTATGGACACAAAAAATATTAAAAAAAAAAGTTGGGAACATTAACCTTCGTCAAAAAATAAGTTCCTGACATCTGGGCACTATAAAAAATATACCAAAATGTAAGCCTGTTCATTACCTTTCTCATGACGTACCGACTGGATTTTTATATCGCCGCGTTCAGCCGCCAGAAGTAGTTAACCGATTATGGACACAAAAAATATTTAAAAAAAAAGTTGGGAACATTAACCTTCGTCAAAAAATAAGTTCCTGACATCTGGCCACCATAGAAAATATACCAAAATGTAGGCCTATTCATTGCCTTTCTCATGACGTACCGATTGGATTTTTAGGGCGCCCCGTTCAGCCGTCAGATGCAGTTAACCGATTATGGACACAAAAAATATTTAAAAAAAAAAGTTGGGAACATTAACCTTCGTCAAAAAATAAGTTCCTGACATCTGGCCACCATAGAAAATAAACCAAAATGTAGGCCTGTTCATTGCCTTTCTCATGACGTCCCGATTGGATTTTAAGGGCGCCGCGTTCAGCCGCCAGATGCAGTTAACCGATTATGGACACAAAAAATATTTAAAAAAAAAGTTTTGAACATTAACCTTCGTCAAAAAATAAGTTCCTGACATCTGGGCACCATAAAAAATTAAAAAAATGTAGGCCTGTTCATTGCCTTTCTCATGACGTACCGATTGGATTTTTAGAGCACCGCGTTCATCCGCCAAATCCAGTTAACCGATTATGGACACAAAAAATATTAAAAAAAAAAGTTGGGAACATTAACCTTCGTCAAAAAATAAGTTCCTGACATCTGGGCACTATAAAAAATATACCAAAATGTAGGCCTGTTCATTGCCTTTCTCATGACGTAAAGTTGGGAACATTAACCTTCGTCAAAAAATAAGTTCCTGACATCTGGCCACCATAAAAAATATACCAAAATGTAGGCCTGTTCATTGCCTTTCTCATGACGTACCGATTGGATTTTTATGGCGCCGCGTTCAGCCGCCAGATGCAGTTAAACGATTATGGACACAAAAAATATTTTAAAAAAAAGTTGGGAACATTAACCTTCGTCAAAAAATAAGTTCCTGACATAAAAAATATACCAAAATGTAGGCCTGTTCATTACCTTTCTTCCGACGTACCGACTGGATTTTTTAGGGCGCCACGTTCAGCCGCCATATGCAGTTAACCGATTATGGACACAAAAAATATTAAAAAAAAAAGTTGGGAACATTAACCTTCGTCAAAAAATAAGTTCCTGACATCTGGGCACTATAAAAAATATACCAAAATGTAAGCCTGTTCATTACCTTTCTCATGACGTACCGACTGGATTTTTATATCGCCGCGTTCAGCCGCCAGAAGTAGTTAACCGATTATGGACACAAAAAATATTTAAAAAAAAAGTTGGGAACATTAACCTTCGTCAAAAAATAAGTTCCTGACATCTGGCCACCATAGAAAATATACCAAAATGTAGGCCTATTCATTGCCTTTCTCATGACGTACCGATTGGATTTTTAGGGCGCCCCGTTCAGCCGTCAGATGCAGTTAACCGATTATGGACACAAAAAATATTTAAAAAAAAAAGTTGGGAACATTAACCTTCGTCAAAAAATAAGTTCCTGACATCTGGCCACCATAAAAAATATATCAAAATGTAGGCCTATTCATTACCTTTCTCATGACGTAAAGTTGGGAACATTAACCTTCGTCAAAAAATAAGTTCCTGACATCTGGCCACCATAAAAAAATATACCTGTTCATTACCTTTCTTCCGACGTACCGATCAGATTTTTGGGGCACCGCGTTCAGCCGCCAGATGCAGTTAACCGATTATGGACACAAAAAATATTTAAAAAAAAAGTTGGGAACATTAACCTTCGTCAAAAAATAAGTTCCTGACATCTGGCCACCATAGAAAATATACCAAAATGTAGGCCTATTCATTGCCTTTCTCATGACGTACCGATTGGATTTTTAGGGCGCCGCGTTCAGCCGTCAGATGCAGTTAACCGATTATGGACACAAAAAATATTTAAAAAAAAAAGTTGGGAACATTAACCTTCGTCAAAAAATAAGTTTCTGACATCTGTCCACCATAAAAAATATACCAAAATGTAAGCCTGTTCATTACCTTTCTCATGACGTACCGACTGGATTTTTATATCGCCGCGTTCAGCCGCCAGAAGTAGTTAACCGATTATGAACACAAAAAATATTTAAAAAAAAAGTTGGGAACATTAACCTTCGTCAAAAAATAAGTTCCTGACATCTGGGCACCATAGAAGATATACGAAAATGTAGGCCTGTTCATTGCCTTTCTCATGACGTACCGATTGGATTTTTAGAGCACCGCGTTCATCCGCCAAATCCAGTTAACCGATTATGGACACAAAAAATATTTAAAAAAAATGTTGGGAACATTAACCTTCGTCAAAAAATAAGTTCCTGACATCTGGGCACTATAAAAAATATACCAAAATGTAGGCGTGTTCATAACTTTTCTTCCGACGTACCGATCAGATTTTTGGGGCACCGCGTTCAGCCGCCAGATGCAGTTAACCGATTATGGACACAAAAAATATTTAAAAAAAAAGTTGGGAACATTAACCTTCGTCAAAAGATAAGTTCCTGACATCTGGCCACCATAGAAAATATACCAAAATGTAGGCCTATTCATTGCCTTTCTCATGACGTACCGATTGGATTTTTAGGGCGCCGCGTTCAGCCGTCAGATGCAGTTAACCGATTATGGACACACAAAATATTTAAAAAAAAAAGTTGGGAACATTAACCTTCGTCAAAAAATAAGTTCCTGACAGCTGGTCACCATAGAAAATATACCAAAATGTAGGACTGTTCATTGCCTTTCTCATGACGTACCGATTGGATTTTTAGAGCACCGCGTTCATCCGCCAAATCCAGTTAACCGATTATGGACACAAAAAATATTAAAAAAAAAAAGTTGGGAACATTAACCTTCGTCAAAAAATAAGTTCCTGACAGCTGACCACCATAGAAAATAAACCAAAATGTAGGCGTGTTCATAACTTTTCTTCCGACGTACCGATCAGGTTTTTGGGCACCGCGTTCAGCCGCCAGATGCAGTTAACCGATTATGGACACAAAAAATATTTAAAAAAAAAGTTGGGAACATTAACCTTCGTCAAAAGATAAGTTCCTGACATCTGGCCACCATAGAAAATATACCAAATGTAGGCCTATTCATTGCCTTTCTCATGACGTACCGATTGGGTTTTTAGGGCGCCCCGTTCAGCCGTCAGATGCAGTTAACCGATTATGGACACACAAAATATTAAAAAAAAAAGTTGGGAACATTAACCTTCGTCAAAAAATAAGTTCCTGACAGCTGGTCACCATAGAAAATATACCAAAATGTAGGACTGTTCATTGCCTTTCTCATGACGTACCGATTGGATTTTTAGAGCACCGCGTTCATCCGCCAAATCCAGTTAACCGATTATGGACACAAAAAATATTTAAAAAAAAAGTTGGGAGCATTAACCTTCGTCAAAAAATAAGTTCCTGACATCTGGGCACTATAAAAAATATACCAAAATGTAGGCGTGTTCATAACTTTTCTTCCGACGTACCGATCAGATTTGTGGAGCACCGCGTTCAGCCGCCAGATGCAGTTAACCGATTATGGACACAAAAAATATTTAAAAAAAAAGTTGGGAACATTAACCTTCGTCAAAAGATAAGTTCATGACATCTGGCCACCATAGAAAATATACCAAAATGTAGGCCTATTCATTGCCTTTCTCATGACGTACCGATTGGATTTTTAGGGTGACGCGTTCAGCGGCCAGATGCAGTTAACCGATTATGGACACAAAAAATATTTAAAAAAAAAAGTTGGGAACATTAACCTTCGTCAAAAAATAAGTTCCTGACATCTGTCCACCATAAAAAATTTACCAAAATGTAGGCCTGTTCATTACCTTTCTCATGACGTACCGACTGGATTTTTATATCGCCGCGTTCAGCCGCCAGAAGTAGTTAACCGATTATGAACACAAAAAATATTTAAAAAAAAAGTTGGGAACATTAACCTTCGTCAAAAAATAAGTTCCTGACATCTGGGAACCATAGAAAATATACGAAAATGTAAGCCTGTTCATTGCCTTTCTCATGACGTACCGATTGGATTTTGAGAGCACCGCGTTCATCCGCCAAATCCAGTTAACCGATTATGGACACAAAAAATATTTTAAAAAACAGTTGGGAACATTAACCTTCGTCAAAAAATAAGTTCCTGACATCTGGGCACCATAAAAAATATACCAAAATGTAGACGTGTTCATAACCATTCTACCGACGTACCGATCAGATTTTTGGGGCACCGCGTTCAGCCGCCAGATGCAGTTAACCGATTATGGACACAAAAAATATTTAAAAAAAAGTTTGGAACATTAACCTTCGTCAAAAAATAAGTTCCTGACATCTGGGCACCATAAAAAATATACCAAAATGTAGGCCTGTTCATTGCCTTTCTCATGACGTACCGATTGGATTTTTAGGGCGCCGCGTTCAGCCGCCAGATGCAGTTAACCGATTATGGACACAAAAAATATTTAAAAAAAAAAGTTGGGAACATTAACCTTCGTCAAAAAATAAGTTCCTGACAGCTGGCCACCATAGAAAATAAACCAAAATGTAGGCCTGTTCATTGCCTTTCTCATGACGTCCCGATTGGATTTTAAGGGCGCCGCGTTCAGCCGCCAGATGCAGTTAACCGATTATGGACACAAAAAATATTTAAAAAAAAAGTTTTGAACATTAACCTTCGTCAAAAAATAAGTTCCTGACATCTGGGCACCATAAAAAATAAAGAAAATGTAGGCCTGTTCATTGCCTTTCTCATGACGTACCGATTGGATTTTTAGAGCACCGCGTTCATCCGCCAAATCCAGTTAACCGATTATGGACACAAAAAATATTAAAAAAAAAAGTTGGGAACATTAACCTTCGTCAAAAAATAAGTTCCTGACATCTGGGCACTATAAAAAATATACCAAAATGTAGGCCTGTTCATTGCCTTTCTCATGACGTAAAGTTGGGAACATTAACCTTCGTCAAAAAATAAGTTCCTGACATCTGGCCACCATAAAAAATATACCAAAATGTAGGCCTGTTCATTGCCTTTCCCATGACGTACCGATTGGATTTTTATGGCGCCGCGTTCAGCCGCCAGATGCAGTTAAACGATTATGGACACAAAAAATATTTAAAAAAAAAGTTGGGAACATTAACCTTCGTCAAAAAAAAAGTTCTTGACATAAAAAATATACCAAAATGTAAGCCTGTTCATTACCTTTCTTCCGACGTACCGACTGGATTTTTTAGGGCGCCACGTTCAGCCGCCAGATGCAGTTAACCGATTATGGACACAAAAAATATTTAAAAAAAAAAGTTGGGAACATTAACCTTCGTCAAAAAATAAGTTCCTGACATCTGTCCACCATAAAAAATTTACCAAAATGTAGGCCTGTTCATTACCTTTCTCGTGACGTACCGACTGGATTTTTATATCGCCGCGTTCAGCCGCCAGAAGTAGTTAACCGATTATGAACACAAAAAATATTTAAAAAAAAAGTTGGGAACATTAACCTTCGTCAAAAAATAAGTTCCTGACATCTGGGAACCATAGAAAATATACGAAAATGTAAGCCTGTTCATTGCCTTTCTCATGACGTACCGATTGGATTTTTAGAGCACCGCGTTCATCCGCCAAATCCAGTTAACCGATTATGGACACAAAAAATATTTTAAAAAAAAGTTGGGAACATTAACCTTCGTCAAAAAATAAGTTCCTGACATGTGGGCACCATAAAAAATATACCAAAATGTAGGCGTGTTCACAGCCTTTCTACCGACGTACCGATCAGATTTTTGGGGCACCGCGTTCAGCCGCCAGATGCAGTTAACCGATTATGGACACAAAAACTATTTAAAAAAAAGTTTGGAACTTTAACCTTCGTCAAAAAATAAGTTCCTGACATCTGGGCACCATAAAAAATATACCAAAATGTAGGCCTGTTCATTGCCTTTCTCATGACGTACCGATTGGATTTTTAGGGCGCCGCGTTCAGCCGCCAGATGCAGTTAACCGATTAAGGACACAAAAAATATTTAAAAAAAAAAGTTGGGAACATTAACCTTCGTCAAAAAATAAGTTCCTGACATCTAACCACCATAAAAAATATATCAAAATGTAGGCCTGTTCATTGCCTTTCTTCCGACGTACCGATTGGATTTTGAGAGCACAGGGTTCATCCGCCAAATCCAGTTAACCGATTATGGACACAAAAAATATTTAAAAAAAAGTTGGGAACATTAACCTTCGTCAAAAAATAAGTTCCTGACATTTGGGCACCATAAAAAATATATCAAAATGTAGGCGTGTTCATAGCTTTTCTTCCGACGTACCGATCAGATTTTTGGGGCACCGCGTTCAGCCGCCAGATGCAGTTAACCGATTATGGACACAAAAAATATTTAAAAAAAAAGTTGGGAACATTAACCTTCGTCAAAAAATAAGTTCCTGACATCTGGGCACCATACAAAATATACTAAAATGTAGGCGTGTTCATAACCTTTCTACCGACGTACCGATCAGATTTTTGGGGCACCGCGTTCAGCCGCCAGATGCAGTTAACCGATTATGGACACAAAAAATATTTAAAAAAAAAGTTGGGAACATTAACCTTCGTCAAAAAATAAGTTCCTGACATCTGGCCACCATAGAAAATATACCAAAATGTAGGCCTGTTCATTGCCTTTCTCATGACGTCCCGACTGGATTTTAAGGGCGCCGCGTTCAGCCGCCAAATCCAGTTAACCGATTATGGACACAAAAAATATTTAAAAAAAAGTTGGGAACATTAACCTTCGTCAAAAAATAAGTTCCTGACATCTACCCACCATAAAAAATATATCAAAATGTAGGCCTGTTCATTGCCTTTCTTCCGACGTACCGATTGGATTTTGAGAGCACAGCGTTCATCCGCCATATCCAGTTAACCGATTATGGACACAAAAAATATTTAAAAAAAAGTTGGGAACATTAACCTTCGTCAAAAAATAAGTTCCTGACATCTGGGCACCATAAAAAATATACCAAAATGTAGGCCTGTTGATTACCTTTCTTCTGACGTACCGATTGGATTTTTTAGGGCACCGCATTCAGCCGCCAGATGCAGTTAACCGATTATGGGCACAAAAAATATTAAAAAAAAAGTTGGGAACATTAACCTTCGTCAAAAAATAAGTTCCTGACATCTGGCCACCATAAAAAATACACCAAAATGTAGGCCTATTCATTGCCTTTCTAATGACGTACCGATTGGATTTTTAGGGCGCCGCGTTCAGCCGCCAGATGCAGTTAACCGATTATGGACACAAAAAATATTTAAAAAAAAGTTGGGAACATTAACCTTCGTCAAAAAATAAGTTCCTGACAGCTCGCCACCATAGAAAATATACCAAAATGTAGGCCTGTTGATTACCTTTCTTCCGACCTACCGATTGGATTTTTTAGGGCGCCGCATTCAGCCGCCAGATGCAGTTAACCGATTATGGACACAAAAAATATTTAAAAAAAAAGTTGGGAACATTAACCTTCGTCAAAAAATAAGTTCCTGACAGCTCGCCACCATAGAAATTATACCAAAATGTAGGCCTGTTGATTACCTTTCTTCCGACCTACCGATTGGATTTTTAGGGCGCCGCGTTCAGCCGCCAGATGCAGTTAACCGATTATGGACACAAAAAATATTTTAAAAAAAAGTTGGGAACATTAACCTTCGTCAAAAAATAAGTTCCTGACATCTGGGTACCATAAAAAATATACCAAAATGTAGGCGTGTTCATAACCTTTCTACCGACGTACCGATCAGATTTTTGGGGCACCGCGTTCAGCCGCCAGATGCAGTTAACCGATTATGGACACAAAAAATATTTAAAAAAAAAGTTGGGAACATTAACCTTCGTCAAAAAATAAGTTCCTGACATCTGGGCACCATAAAAAATAAACGAAAATGTAGACCTGTTCATTGCCTTTCTCATGACGTACCGATTGGATTTTTAGAGCACCGCGTTCATCCGCCAAATCCAGTTAACCGATTATGGACACAAAAAATATTAAAAAAAAAAGTTGGGAACATTAACCTTCGTCAAAAAATAAGTTCCTGACATCTGGGCACCATAAAAAATAAACGAAAATGTAGGCCTGTTCATTGCCTTTCTCATGACGTACCGATTGGATTTTTAGAGCACCGCGTTCATCCGCCAAATCCAGTTAACCGATTATGGACACAAAAAATATTTAAAAAAAAAAGTTGGGAACATTAACCTTCGTCAAAAAATAAGTTCCTGACAGCTGGCCACTATAGAAAATAAACCAAAATGTAGGCCTGTTCATTGCCTTTCTCATGACGTCCCGATTGGATTTAAAGGGCGCCGCGTACAGCCGCCAGATGCAGTTAACAAATTATGGACACAAAAAATATTTAAAAAAAAAGTTGGGAACATTAACCTTCGTCAAAAAATAAGTTCCTGACATCTGGGCACCATAAAAAATAAACGAAAATGTAGACCTGTTCATTGCCTTTCTCATGACGTACCGATTGGATTTTTAGAGCACCGCGTTCATCCGCCAAATCCAGTTAACCGATTATGAACACAAAAAATATTAAAAAAAAAAGTTGGGAACATTAACCTTCGTCAAAAAATAAGTTCCTGACATCTGGGCACTATAAAAAATATACCAAAATGTAGGCCTGTTCATTGCCTTTCTCATGACGTAAAGTTGGGAACATTAACCTTCGTCAAAAAATAAGTTCCTGACATCTGGCCACCATAAAAAATATACCAAAATGTAGGCCTGTTCATTGCCTTTCTCATGACGTACCGATTGGATTTTTATGGCGCCGCGTTCAGCCGCCAGATGCAGTTAAACGATTATGGACACAAAAAATATTTAAAAAAAAAGTTGGGAACATTAACCTTCGTCAAAAAAAAATTCCTGACATAAAAAATATACCAAAATGTAGGCCTGTTCATTACCTTTCTTCCGACGTACCGACTGGATTTTTTAGGGTGCCACGTTCAGCCGCCAGATGCAGTTAACCGATTATGGACACAAAAAATATTTAAAAAAAAAGTTGGGAACATTAACCTTCGTCAAAAAATAAGTTCCTGACATCTGGCCACCATAAAAAATATACCAAAATGTAGGCCTATTCATTGCCTTTCTAATGACATACCGATTGGATTTTTAGGGCGCCGCGTTCAGGCGCCAGATGCAGTTAACCGATTATGGACACAAAAAATATTTAAAAAAAAAGTTGGGAACATTAACCTTCGTCAAAAAATAAGTTTCTGACATCTGGCTACCATAAAAAATAAACCAAAATGTAGGCGTGTTCATAACCTTTCTTCCGACGTACCGATTGGATTTTTAGAGCGCCGCGTTCAGCCGCCAGATGTATTTAACCGATTATGGACACAAAAAATATTTAAAAAAAAAGTTGGGAACATTAACCTTCGTCAAAAAAAAATTCCTGACATAAAAAATATACCAAAATGTAGGCCTGTTCATTACCTTTCTTCCGACGTACCGACTGGATTTTTTAGGGTGCCACGTTCAGCCGCCAGATGCAGTTAACCGATTATGGACACAAAACATATTTAAAAAAAAAGTTGGGTACATTAACCTTCGTCAAAAAATAAGTTCCTGACATCTGGCCACCATAAAAAATATACCAAAATGTAGGCCTGTTCATTGCCTTTCTCATGACGTACCGATTGGATTCTTAGGGCGCGGCGTTCAGCCGCCAGATGCAGTTAACCGATTATGGACACAAAAAATATTTAAAAAAAAAGTTGGGAGCATTAACCTTCGTCAAAAAATAAGTTCCTGACATCTGGGCACCATAAGAAATATACCAAAATTTAGGCCTGCTCATTACCTTTCTTCCGACGTACCGATTGGATTTTTTGGGCAACGAGTTCAGCCGCCAGATGCAGTTAACCGATTATGGACACACAAAATATTTAAAAAAAAAGTTGGGAACATTAACCTTCGTCGAAAAATAAGTTCCTGACATCCAGCCACCATAAAAAATATATCAAGGTGCAGGCCTGTTCATTGCCTTTCTCATGACGTACCGATTGGATTTTTAAAGCACCGCGTTCATCCGCCAAATCCAGTTAACCGATTATGGACACAAAAAATATTAAAAAAAAAAGTTGGGAACATTAACCTTCGTCAAAAAATAAGTTCCTGACATCTGGGCACCATAAAAAATATACCAAAATGTAGGCCTGTTCATTACCTTTTTCATGATGTACCGACTGGATTTTTAGGGCGCCGCGTTCAGCCGCCAGATGCAGTTAACCGATTATGGACACAAAAAATATTTAAAAAAAAGTTGGGAACATTAACCTTCGTCAAAAAATAAGTTCCTGACAGCTCGCCACAATAGAAAATATACCAAAATGTAGGCCTGTTCATTACCTTTCTTCCGACCTACCGATTGGATTTTTTAGGGCGCCGCATTCAGCCGCCAGATGCAGTTAACCGATTATGGACACAAAAAATATTTTAAAAAAAAGTTGGGAACATTAACCTTCGTCAAAAAATAAGTTCCTGACATCTGTCTACCATAAAAAATATACAAAAATGTAGGCCTGTTGATTACCTTTCTTCTGACGTACCGATTGGATTTTTTAGGGCACCGCATTCAGCCGCCAGATGCTGTACGATAGCTCTAAAAAGAAGAGAATGATAATTAAAAGATTTATAAAAATTAATTTTATAATGATCTATTTATTAAAATACTCGTAGGTATATAAATTACAAACGCAATCAAGAGAACTTGCCTGGTCGACGGTCAAATCACAAGAGGAAGTAAAAATGTGAAAGTAGAAGGAAAGTGTAGTTAAGGAATAGAGAATTAGGTGGGTGCATGTAATGGGGCATTGTTTGGAAAATGAAAGGTAGTAGATGATGTGTGATGCCAAATTAGGATAAAATATAAAGATAAAAAAAAAACATTGAATATTGAACATTCCGCCGGCCAAGAACAACTGTTCTTAACTTAAAATTAAAGTTAAAATTATAACAAAATCGATAAAAAAAAAAATTATTTGATAAATAATATATATAGGCATTTCCTCCTATATAAATAGTTGTGTGGGACCAGGTTTGTTAGCGCCTGGTACTCGCTGCAGGAAAAAAAAAAAATAATATGTCTTAGGCTGGTAACGATGAATCCATGGGTTCATTAATAGGCAGCAAGCAAAGTTTTGTTATTGGACGTTTGCATTTTTTCCCATTTGATAACAGAGTGACCACCCTGCTTATACCATCTGGGCCAAGATGAACTTGAACAATCCTTGCTAGAGGCCACTTTGCTGGGGGAAAACGTTCATCGGTGATGATGACAACGTCATTGACTTGAAAGTTGCGTTGCTTGTTAGAAAGTCTTTTTGGTCGGTTTTGCAGTCGACAGAGATATTCCTTTCTCCACTTTTCCCAAAAATGTTGAAACATTTGTTGAATTTGTTCCCATCGTTGAAGACGGCTCGTCTTGACATCTAATAAGTTAGGTTCAGGTACTATAAATGCAGGTTCCCCGATGAGAAAATGTGAAGGCGTCAGAACACTCGTATCTGTTGGATCATCATTAATTGGACAAAGTGGTCTGGAATTGAGAACACATTCAATTTGAATTAGAAGAGTATTGAGTTCTTCAAAAGTTAAAATTCGATTTAATATTATTCTTTTCAAATGGTACTTAACTGATTTTACTCCTGCCTCCCACAATCCTCCAAAGTGGGGTGAGGCAGGAGGAATGAAATGCCATGTAGTTCCTTTTGATGCAATGTTTTCGATTATATGTTTTGGACATAATTCGTTGAATTCTTTATTCATTTGATGTAAGGCTTTATTAGCACCAATAAAGTTTGTCCCATTATCGCTATAAAGGTCACTGCAGCTTCCTCTTCTTCCTGTAAAACGTCTAAAGGCTGCTAGGAATCCGTCTGTAGACATATCTGACACAAGTTCGATATGTATCGCCTTCGTCACCAAACAAACAAACACACAAATATAACTTTTATAAGTCTTTGGCGATCGACCTTTTGAAATACGAACGTCGAATGGGCCAGCATAGTCAACCCCAGTGTGACGAAATGGTCTGGCTTCATTTACACGTACTTTTGGAAGAGATCCCATAAGTTGTGTACTGCGTCTGTGGTTAAAGCGGACACATAAAGAGCAAGAGTGAAACTCTGCTTTCGCTAGATTTCTTAGATTAAGAATCCAGAATCTATGTCTTATGTAAGACATCATTAATTGGGGACCACCATGAAGGGTTTTACGGTGCGAATCTGAAACCATAAGCTTAGACAAATTGCAGTTATTTGAAATAATTATTGGGTGTTTTGAATTTTGATCGATATCAGCTTTTTGCAATCTTCCACCGACGCGCAAGATACCCTCATTATCCAAAAATGGATAAAGATTTTTTATTTTACTTTTAGTTGAGATTTGTAAATTTGATTTTAAATCTTTTATCTCGGATGAAAAGTGTTGAGATTGTGATAAACGTATTATACTCGAAAATGAATCTTGAATTTCAAGAGGATTAAGAAAATCTCCAAATGATTTTCTTTTCTTAAATCTTATAAAACGATATATATAACTCGTAACACGAAGAAGTTTATTCAAAGAAGAAAACTTTGATAAAAGATCAAACGAAGATGCTAACTTTAAAGAAAAACAATTAGTGTTTGTTTTCATTTCGAATTCAGTTTCAAATTTTGAGGCAACTTGATTTGGCCACTCGGATTGAGGCACACTTAGCCATTTGGGACCAGACCACCACAGATCAAAGTTTTGAAGATCAGGGGGCTGTAAGCCACGGGAAGCACAATCAGCAGGGTTATCCTCAGAGCGTACATGATACCAATCTGAAACGTTTGTCAATTGTTGTATCTCCGTGACCCTGTTGGCAACGAATGTTTGCCAACGTATAGGTAATGCGTGAATCCATGCAAGCACAATTTTGGAATCAGTCCAGAAATACGATTTAATATTTGGTGACTGACTTTCGATTGCAGTCATATATTTTTTGAATAGTTTTGATAATAACACAGCGCCACATAACTCAAGACGTGGTAGCGATACTTGTTTAATAGGAGCTACTTTTGTTTTAGCCGTAATAATATTAATAGAAATTTTATCATCATGTATGCAACGATAATATAATACTGCTGAATAAGCACAGTTCGAAGCGTCTGAGAAGCCATGCACTTCTCCAAAAGACTTAGTTTTAATTCCAAGCCATCTGGGTATTTTAATAGATTCCAATGAAGGCAACGTTTTGCGGTAGGTTTCCCATTCAACACTTAGTGGAAAGGGAAGTGGATCATCCCATCCTATTCCAGCGCACCATAGTTTTTGAAAATAGATTTTGGCTAAAATGATCGTTGGGGCCAACCACCCAAGAGGATCAAAAAGCTTAGACGCATCCGACAATAAAGTTCGTTTGGTATGCGAATCGCGTTTTGGAAACGATATTTTAAAGAAAAAATGATCAAAATGTGGATTCCAAAATAGGCCTAAGGCCTTAATTGACGAATCGGAATTTCCATCAAAGTCAAATGATAGCTCACAGTCTTCTGATGGAAGATCAGATAAAAGTTCTGGTGAGTTTGAAGACCACTTTCTTAACTTGAATCCACCAGATAATAGAAGCTGCTGAAGCTCTAATTGAATATTTTTAGCTGTGATTATATCATCAGCCCCAGAAATAATGTCGTCAACATATATGTCTCTCTTTAGAATTTTAGAACCAACTGGATATTTTTTAGCTTCATCATCAGCAAGTTGCTGGAGAACGCGAATTGATAAATAAGGTGCACAAGTTGTACCATATGTAACAGTTTGAAGTTTGTACAACTGCAGATGATCAGAAGGATTATTTCTCCAAATAATTTGTTGAAATTTGGTTTCTTCTGGATGTATTAAAATTTGTCGAAACATTTTTTCGATATCCGAAGTAAAAACAATACAAAATATTCGCCACCTCAAAATGACTGAAGACAAATCGTTTTGAAGAATAGGACCTGGTAAAAGTTCCTGATTGAGTGCAGTTGAAAATGAAGGTTTCGATGAACCATCAAATACCACACGTAATTTGGTAGTGGTACTACTTTCCTTCCAAACACCATGATGTGGAAGTATAAAAACATTATCTGTCTCAGAAAGATCAGAAAAATTACTCGAGAATTCCATATGTTTAAGGTCAATGTATTCATTAATGAACTTTGAGTATTCACTTTTAAGTTTAGAATTTTTCGGAAAAGTTCTTTGCTCTAAATGCTCGAATCGTTTGCGAGCATTAATACTTGAGTTTTTAAAACAAGGGTAGTCTCCACCTGAGACTTTTGACTTGAATGGAAGTCTAACAATATATCTTGCTGAAGAAGAATCTTCTGAATAAATACGATAATGCGTTTCTTGAAAATACTTTTCACATGCTCGATCTTCAGTGGTTTGAACGCGTTTAGTAGAAACTTCTTCAAGTTCCCAAAATTTTCTAAGAGAATTATCTATGTTCACTTGTGTGTGAAATGATAAAACATTTTGAATCTCATTGTTCAAAGAATTTGAATTTTTGATTGGTCCCGAAAGTATCCAACCCAATTGAGTTTGTTGTGCAAGAGGACCATCAATAGTTTTGATGATGCCATCGAGAATAATTTCATGGAACACATCTGCACCAAGAAGAATATCGATGCGTCCAGGCTCTGCAAACATCGGGTCTGCCAAAGAAACGTTGGCAATGTCAAATGGTAATGAAGAGTTTACTTTCTTAGCAGGAAAGTAACTACTAATAGAATTAATAACCAGAGCCTTGACATGTAAAGAAAATTTTGTATTCGTGCAAGAACTTAGTTTGAATTCCACAAACCCCTTGCAAATATTCGAATTATTTGAGCCAATACCATTAATAACACAGTGTAGAGGGTTTTTCTTGAGTCTTAGTTTTTGAACACAGCGTTCTGTAACGAATGATGATTGAGACCCTTGGTCTATGAGGGCTCTAAATAAAAATTCACCGGAAGCAGTAGATATTTTAACCTTTGCTGTTGCAAGCAAAATTTGCGAATTATAATTCGAACCTAAATAAGTTGAAACATGCGAAAATGTTTCGTTTGAAGAACCAACAACCGGATTAACAGAAGCATCATTTGAGGTTTGATTCGAATGTTCAATGTGCATTATGGTGTTATGCCGCCTATTGCACTTTCGGCATTTAAAATTGCTCTTGCATCTTGAAACGGAATGTCCAGATGTTAAACAGTTTAAACAAATGTTTTTTGATTTCAAAAATTCAGATTTATTTTCATGTGAAAGCGACTTAAAACTTGGACATTGATAAAGAAGATGAGATTCATTACAACTAGGGCAGGAACCATAATTGTTTGAAATATGAAATGTCTTAACTCGATCTTGTCGTTTATTATTTTGAAACTTATCTTTTGTTTCATAAATCATAAAAGTTGGCTTAGAGTCGATTGCCTCTAAAGATCTAAAAGAATCTTCTAAAAATTCATAAAAATCACTAAGCTTGGGAAGATCGTTATGAAATAAATCTGTTTCTGTTTGATTTTTAACAGATTTATGCTTTGAGCCCTTTGTTGTTAAAAAGCGCTCCCAGTTTTTACGCGTTTGACAATCAAGCTTTTGAGAAAGAATGAAAATCACTAGAACATCCCAAGAATCAGTTTTAATCTTTAAATTTTGGATTGAAGTCAAGCAATCCTTAGTAGTGTATAGAAGTTTTTTAATATTGTCACAAGATTCCTTTCGCATAATAGGTTGCTCACACAAAGTTTTTAAATACGACTCAACGATGAAACGTTTATTATCGAATCGTTCGCATAGCATTTGCCAAGCAGAATCATAGTTGGCTGCTGTACAAGGTATAGAATGAATTATTTTTTCAGCTTCACCTGACACACACTTCTTTAAATAATAAAGTTTCCTGGCATTATCTAAACCAGATTTTGTATGGATCATTCCCGTAAATAAATCGTGAAAGTTCATCCAATTCTTATAATCCCCATCGAATTCGGGAAGATTTATTTTGGGAAGATGCACCCCATGCTCCTCGTTAGGATTACGGTCACCAGAAGTCGCCGTTATATTTAGAGAAGAATCGTTATTAACTGTATGTGAAGGTGGAGCAGAAAGAGCACTAATTTTATCCACTATATCTGACTTTAAGTCCAAATAAATGTCTTGAAATAGTTCATAAGCACTTTCTTTAAAATATGAAAGTTCAACCTTTTTATCCTTTTCTTTTTTCTCTCTAAAAAACAGAGAAAGTTTAACGTGGTTTTCACGAAAACTTGACATTAGCTCATCGAGAATTTGTAATCGAGCTTGTAGATGACTAACTTTAGACAACCGAGATTTAGGGCTTTTATCATAATTTTTCTTAAAAGACTCCAAATCTTCTTTGAGGTTTTCTTGTTTTAAACATAATGATTCTAATGTATCTTCCATTTTGAACAGCAGAGAAAAGAAATTACTAAACGTATATATATATATATTAATATGCTTATTTGCATAAAAAATTAAATTATATATATATTTATATATGTATATTATATATCTATGCGCACAAAATTCACGTGTTAAAATTTGATTTAATTGAGAAAGCACATCAATTTAAAAGAACTCATACACTTCAAATAAGGAATAAAAGATCGAAATGATCGGATTTGCTTGTACTTAATTACAATTATCAAATCAACACTCCGCACTAGATATATATATATGTATAAACGTATGTATGCTGTATGCACAGAAAAGCTTAATCGGCTTTAATTAAAAGTGATTTGCAAATAAAATGAAAATGAAAATCCGGCTCGAAGGACCAATGTACGATAGCTCTAAAAAGAAGAGAATGATAATTAAAAGATTTATAAAAATTAATTTTATAATGATCTATTTATTAAAATACTCGTAGGTATATAAATTACAAACGCAATCAAGAGAACTTGCCTGGTCGACGGTCAAATCACAAGAGGAAGTAAAAATGTGAAAGTAGAAGGAAAGTGTAGTTAAGGAATAGAGAATTAGGTGGGTGCATGTAATGGGGCATTGTTTGGAAAATGAAAGGTAGTAGATGATGTGTGATGCCAAATTAGGATAAAATATAAAGATAAAAAAAAAACATTGAATATTGAACAGATGCAGTTAACCGATTATGGACACAAAAAATATTAAAAAAAAAAAGTTGGGAACATTAACCTTCGTCGAAAAATAAGTTCCTGACATAAAAAATATACCAAAATGTAGGCCTGTTCATTACCTTTCTTCCGACGTACCGACTGGATTTTTTAGGGTGCCACGTTCAGCCGCCAGATGCAGTTAACCGATTATGGACACAAAAAATATTTAAAAAAAAAGTTGGGAACATTAACCTTCGTCAAAAAATAAGTTCCTGACATCTGGGCACCATAAAAAATATATCAAAATGTAGGCGTGTTCATAACTTTTCTTCCGATGTACCGATCAGATTTTTGGGGCGCCGCGTTCAGCCGCCAGATGCAGTTAACCGATTATGGACACAAAAAATATTTAAAAAAAAAAGTTGGGAACATTAACCTTCGTCAAAAAATAATTTCCTGACAGCTGGCCACCATAGAAAATATACCAAAATGTAGGCCTGTTCATTGCCTTTCTCATGACGTCCCGATTGGATTTTAAGGGCGCCGTGTTCAGCCGCCAGATTCAGTTAACCGATTATGGACACAAAAAATATTTAAAAAAAAAGTTGGGAACATTAACCTTCGTCAAAAAATAAGTTCCTGACAACTGGGCACCATAAAAAATAAACGAAAATGTAGGCCTGTTCATTGCCTTTCTCATGACGTACCGATTGGATTTTTAGAGCACCGCGTTCATCCGCCAAATCCAGTTAACCGATTATGGACACAAAAAATATTTAAAAAAAAAGTTGGGAACATTAACCTTCGTCAAAAAATAAGTTCCTGACATCTGGGCACCATAAAAAATACATCAAAATGTAGGCGTGTTCATAACTTTTCTTCCGACGTACCGATCAGATTTTTGGGGCGCCGCGTTCAGCCGCCAGATGCAGTTAACCGATTATGGACACAAAAAATATTTAAAAAAAAAAGTTGGGAACATTAACCTTCGTCAAAAAATAAGTTCCTGACATTTGGGCACCATAAAAAATATATCAAAATGTAGGCGTGTTCATAGCTTTTCTTCCGACGTACCGATCAGATTTTTGGGGCACCGCGTTCAGCCGCCAGATGCAGTTAACCGATTATGGACACAAAAAATATTTAAAAAAAAAGTTGGGAACATTAACCTTCGTCAAAAAATAAGTTCCTGACATCTGGGCATAATAAAAAATTAACGAAAATGTAGGCCTGTTCATTGCCTTTCTCATGACGTACCGATTGGATTTTTAGAGCACCGCGTTCAGCCGTCAGATGCAGTTAACCGATTATGGACACAAAAAATATTTAAAAAAAAGTTTGGAACATTAACCTTCGTCAAAAAATAAGTTCCTGACATCTGGGCACCATAAAAAATATACCAAAATGTAGGCCTCTTCATTGCCTTTCTCATGACGTCCCGATTGGATTTTAAGGGCGCCGCGTTCAGCCGCCAGATGCAGTTAACCGATTATGGACATAAAAAATATTTAAAAAAAAAGTTGGGAACATTAACCTTCGTCAAAAAATAAGTTCCTGACATCTGGGTACTATAAAAAATATACCAAAATGTAAAAGTGTTCATAACTTTTCTTCCGACGTACCGATCAGATTTTTAGGACACCGCGTTCAGCCGCCAGATGCAGTTAACCGATTATGGACACAAAAAATATTTAAAAAAAAAGTTGAGAACATTAACCTTCGTCAAAAAATAAGTTCCTGACATCTACCCACCATAAAAAATATACCGAAATGTAGGCCTATTCATTGCCTTTCTCATAACGTACCGATTGGATTTTGAGAGCACAGCGTTCATCCGCCAAATCCAGTTAACCGATTATGGACACAAAAAATATTTAAAAAAAAGTTGGGAACATTAACCTTCGTCGAAAAATAAGTTCCTGACATCTGGTCACCCTAAAAAATATACCGAAATGTAGGCCTATTCATTACCTTTCTTCCGACGTACCGATTGGATTTTTAGGGCGCCGCGTTCAGCCGCCAGATGCAGTTAACCGATTATGGACACAACAAATATTTAAAAAAAAGTTGGGAACATTAACCTTCGTCAAAAAATAAGTTCCTGACATCTGTCTACCATAAAAAATATACCAAAATGTAGGCCTGTTGATTACCTTTCTTCCGACGTACCGATTGGATTTTTTAGGGCGCCGCATTCAGCCGCCAGATGCAGTTAACCGATTATGGACACAAAAAATATTTAAAAAAAAAGTTGGGAACATTAACCTTCGTCAAAAAATAAGTTCCTGACATCTCGCCACCACAAAGAACATACCAGAATGTAGCCCTGTTCATTACCTTTCTTCCGACGTACCGACTAGATTTTTGGGGCACCGCGTTCAGCCGCCAGATGCAGTTAACCGATTATGGACACAAAAAATATTTAAAAAAAAAGTTGGGAACATTAACCTTCGTCCAAAAATAAGTTCCTGACATCTGGCCACCCTAAAGAATATACTGAAATGTAGGCCTATTCATTACCTTTCTTCCGACGTACCGATTGGATTTTTAGGGCGCCGCGTTCAGCCGCCAGATGCAGTTAACCGATTATGGACACAAAAAATATTTAAAAAAAAAGTTGAGAACATTAACCTTCGTCAAAAAATAAGTTCCTGAAATCTACCCACCATAAAAAATATATCAAAATGTAGGCCTGTTCATTGCCTTTCTTCCGACGTACCGATTGGATTTTTAGAGCACCGCGTTCATCCGCCAAATCCAGTTAACCGATTATGGACACAAAAAATATTTAAAAAAAAAGTTGGGAACATTAACCTTCGTCAAAAAATAAGTTCCTGAATTCTGGGCACTATAAAAAATATACCAAAATGTAGGCGTGTTCATAGCTTTTCTTCCGACGTACCGATCAGATTTTTGGGGCACCGCGTTCAGCCGCCAGATGCAGTTAACCGATTATGGACACAAAAAATATTTAAAAAAAAAGTTGGGAACATTAACCTTCGTCAAAAAATAAGTTCCTGACATCTGGCTACCATAGAAAATATACCAAAATGTAAGCCTATTCATTGCCTTTCTCATGACGTACCGATTGGATTTTTAGGGCGCCGCGTTCAGCCGTCAGATGCAGTTAACCGATTATGGAAAAATTTTTAAAAAAAAAAGTTGGGAACATTAACCTTCGTCAAAAAATAAGTTTCTGACATCTGTACACCATAAAAAATATACCAAAATGTAAGCCTGTTCATTACCTTTCTCATGACGTACCGACTGGATTTTTATATCGCCGCGTTCAGCCGCCAGAAGTAGTTAACCGATTATGGACACAAAAAATATTTAAAAAAAAAGTTGGGAACATTAACCTTCGTCAAAAAATAAGTTCCTGACATCTGGCCACCATAAAAAATATACCAAAATGTAGGCCTATTCATTGCCTTTCTTATGACGTACCGATTGGATTTTTAGGGCGCCGCGTTCAGCCGCCAAATCCAGTTAACCGATTATGGACACAAAAAATATTTAAAAAAAAAGTTGGGAACATTAACCTTCGTCAAAAAATAAGTTCCTGACATTTGGGCACCATAAAAAATATATCAAAATGTAGGCGTGTTCATAGCTTTTCTTCCGACGTACCGATCAGATTTTTGGGGCACCGCGTTCAGCCGCCAGATGCAGTTAACCGAATATGGACACAAAAAATATTTAAAAAAAAAGTTGGGAACATTAACCTTCGTCAAAAAATAAGTTCCTGACATCTGGGCACCATACAAAATATACTAAAATGTAGGCGTGTTCATAACCTTTCTACCGACGTACCGATCAGATTTTTGGGGCACCGCGTTCAGGCGCCAGATGCAGTTAACCGATTATGGACACAAAAAATATTTAAAAAAAAAGTTGGGAACATTAACCTTCGTCAAAAAATAAGTTCCTGACATCTGGCCACCATAGAAAATATACCAAAATGTAGGCCTGTTCATTGCCTTTCTCATGACGTCCCGACTGGATTTTAAGGGCGCCGCGTTCAGCCGCCAAATCCAGTTAACCGATTATGGACACAAAAAATATTTAAAAAAAAGTTGGGAACATTAACCTTCGTCAAAAAATAAGTTCCTGACATCTACCCACCATAAAAAATATATCAAAATGTAGCCCTGTTCATTGCCTTTCTTCCGACGTACCGATTGGATTTTGAGAGCACAGCGTTCATCCGCCATATCCAGTTAACCGATTATGGACACAAAAAATATTTAAAAAAAAGTTGGGAACATTAACCTTCGTCAAAAAATAAGTTCCAGACATCTGGGCACCATAAAAAATATATCAAAATGTAGGCGTGTTCATAACTTTTCTTCCGACGTACCGATCAGATTTTTGGGGCGCCGCGTTCAGCCGCCAGATGCAGTTAACCGATTATGGACACAAAAAATATTTAAAAAAAAAAGTTGGGAACATTAACCTTCGTCAAAAAATAATTTCCTGACAGCTAGCCACCATAGAAAATATACCAAAATGTAGGCCTGTTCATTGCCTTTCTCATGACGTCCCGATTGGATTTTAAGGGCGCCGTGTTCAGTAGGGTGGGTCACATTTGTATGACAAAATTTTTTTTTCATAGTTTTCGATTCTAATAGCGGTAAAAAGTTGCGAAATGATGTTGTGAATGAACACAAAATTTTTTATTGAAATCAGACAAGTCCTTCTGCCTCCAATTCTTAATTAAAAAAAGCATTCAGTAATAAATTTCCAAAGTAAGGCAAATCTCTTTCTTAATTCATTATTTTTACTTAAAAATGCAACAAAAATTATTTTTTTATCATATTGGATTTATTAAAAGGAACTTTTCAAATATTTAATTTTAAATTGACATCAATTTACACAAAAGTCTTTTTTACTGTCAAATTTCGGCATCAATTTACGAGACACAATCTTAGATTGTATAAATCCTTCACGTGCTTCTTTTGTACATAAAGTTGCTGATGCTTCTGTGACGGTCTTAACTGCCCTCTCAACGGCCTGGGTGTGACATGGTAGCCGCAAAAATTCAATTTGGTTGTTTTCTTCCTGAGCAATAAAGTATTGAAGTTCATCGTTTGAAATATGTTTTAGTATAGGTGGTTCAAAAATATGCTTTTGCCAATCGATGAGGTCATAGTATACTTTTGCATCCAATTTTATATTTGGGACTTCAAAAACTCTTAACCGAGTAGGTTTTTCGGTGCGAGCTTTTATAATACGGCGCAGAGCCAATTCTCTGATATGTTTTCTGGGATCAGTTAACATTGCTAACAATAAATTTTCTGAATGCGCAAAGAAACTGTTTCGTTTGATTACAGGATCAATAACAGTCTGATATTCCACGGAAAGATAGCGACTTTTCGAGATTAAACCCCATAAATGCCTGGCTCCATCTTTGCAGGTAGGTTGGCTTTTGATATTGAACCAAGTTGGAGCATACACCTTCACGACGTAAGTTGCTAACAATATCAAACTTTCCGTAGGAGTTGCTGTTCCGATATACAGACGAAGAATGCGATTAGCTTTAGTGAGCCACCTAGCATGGGACATCTTTCCGGGGGATTTATCAGCTAGGTCATCGGGACAACTGCCGGTCAAAACCGCTGAAACGATCCTGAATAAATAAAGTTGGTCAGAGCTAAGTTTCTTTGTGTCCATTATCGGTAGCGAATCTCCTGGAATGCTCTTAAATTTAACGATAGATGTTTCTTCGCAATTTTCCAGATTCTTTCCAATCACTCCTGAAAATGTTCTTGGTCCCGAAGTAACGCCATCAATATGGGCAAATAAATGACGGAATGGCAGCTCATTCATATGCAACATGCAAACTATCCATTGTAATGGTCTTTTTAATCTTTTTTCCAACAGACGCATGATCCCTCCAAATTTCCCAACATTGACATTGGTACCATCACATCCAATAGCTACTAAATTTTCCAATGATATGTTTTCTGCCAGGAAATAGTTAAACAACTCTTGTTCAACACATTTAGCAGTACCTGATGTTGGAGCAATGTAACCTAAGTATTTTGACTCTGGTTCGCTTATAAGTGAAATATGTTCTTCGATCACTTGTTCGCGGTAATACTTCCCATTTCTTTTCCGGTTGACTAAAGTTTTGTCCTTTCGACCGTCGAAATACAAAGCACTGATCTCAGAAACAGATTCTTTGTTTTGAACACTTTCTCTTGCCTTTTTTCGCTCCCTTCTTAGTTTATTTTTGTCAATAATGGGTAATTTAGATTCCTGTAAGATTACAGAAGCAATGGCAGCTGCCGCTCTGTCTGATACCCCATATCGGTCGCAGGTTTGAGATAACGCGGAGTAATTCAGTGTTACGGATTGCTGTTTTTTTTCCTTTTCTTTGGAGTCGTCAACTGTAAAAATATCTTCGCTATCCGAATTTTCACATGAATCCGATGGTGCTTCTGTTGGAATATTGTTGAGAACAGAAGCAGAAACACTTTTAGACGTTTTCGCAAGGCATGTTGCTGATGTTTCTCTATCCATTTTTCTCTTCAGACTTTTCAGATTAGTTTTTGTAGCGAGTACATCTGTGTTCCCAATTATTATTTTTCTTGTCGTTCTTTGATCACTCAGAAAACTTCTTTCATTCAGTGGTACCTTTCTCTCTTTTGGACAGTTGCATTTCGAAAAATCAGAGCATTTACAAGATGAAATGTCAAATAAAACTTTGCTAGCAGAAACAAATTCCTCTAGCTTCTTTTTTGGAATATTGGGATGGAACTTAAGAAGTTGTTTACACTTACCATGATAAGATTTTATCATTTGTAATGATCTCGTAGTCGAAACAACCGGTAGTGATGCCTGTTTCCAAACAAATTCGATTTTTTTACACACTATATCACTTATTTCCTTAAACGTTGGTTCCTTTTTATTAATTTTTAAATTGTGCCTGTTCCATTCATAACATTTCATTACCTCTTCGTAAGTGGGGAGTACATTAGTCTTAAAATCACAAGTATCGCCAAATATAGGACATTTGAAAGCCTTTCTAGTACGTTCCATTACGACAGATTTAATTCAAAGAAATTTTAAAAGCAATCACAATCACAACTATAATATAAACTTAGCTTCAATTTTGCGACTACACTGAAAATGAAGAACTTTTTAAATGAATGCCATGTTACTGTTTTTTTTTTTAAATTTGGGTAACGGCCTACTTTGATTTTTTTTAAATAAAGTTCAAATAACGAAATGAGCCCAACAGAAAGTCAAAGCCACCTCATTTTAAAATTTGAAAAATAAAAAAATCAATCATGGTAAATAAGTTGAAAAAGTCAAAACTTTAAAGATAAATTGGAGGCAGATAAAGTCAACCGATTTCAAAAATATTTTGCATATGTGCTATAGACACCAGATGGCCACTTTTTAGTGCTATTAGAACTCTCAATTCCAAAAAAATATTTTTTGACCCACCCTAGTGTTCAGCCGCCAGATGCAGTTAACCGATTATGGACACAAAAAATATTTAAAAAAAAAGTTGGGAACATTAACCTTCGTCAAAAAAGAAGTTCCTGACAACTGGGCACCATAAAAAATAAACGAAAATGTAGGCCTGTTCATTGCCTTTCTCATGACGTACCGATTGGATTTTTAGAGCACCGCGTTCATCCGCCAAATCCAGTTAACCGATTATGGACACAAAAAATATTTAAAAAAAAAGTTGGGAACATTAACCTTCGTCAAAAAATAAGTTCCTGACATCTGGGCATAATACAAAATTAACGAAAATGTAGGCCTGTTCATTGCCTTTCTCATGACGTACCGATTGGATTTTTAGAGCACCGCGTTCAGCCGTCAGATGCAGTTAACCGATTATGGACACAAAAAATATTTAAAAAAAAGTTTGGAACATTAACCTTCGTCAAAAAATAAGTTCCTGACATCTGGGCACCATAAAAAATATACCAAAATGTAGGCCTGTTCATTGCCTTTCTCATGACGTCCCGATTGGATTTTAAGGGCGCCGCGTTCAGCCGCCAGATGCAGTTAACCGACTATGGACATAAAAAATATTTAAAAAAAAAGTTGGGAACATTAACCTTCGTCAAAAAATAAGTTCCTGACATCTGGGCACTATAAAAAATATACCAAAATGTAGGCGTGTTCATAACTTTTCTTCCGACGTACCGATCAGATTTTTGGGGCACCGCGTTCAGCCGCCAGATGCAGTTAACCGATTATGGACACAAAAAATATTTAAAAAAAAAGTTGGGAACATTAACCTTCGTCAAAAAATAAGTTCCTGACATCTGGCCACCATAGAAAATATACGAAAATGTAGGCCTATTCATTGGCTTTCTCATGACGTACCGATTGGATTTTTAGGGCGCCGCGTTCAGCCGCCAGATGCAGTTAACCGATTATGGACACAACAAATATTTAAAAAAAAAAGTTGGGAACATTAACCTTCGTCAAAAAATAAGTTCCTGACAGCTGGTCACCATAGAAAACATACCAAAATGTAGGCCTGTTCATTGCCTTTCTCATGACGTCCCGATTGGATTTTAAGGGCGCCGCGTTCAGCCGCCAGATGCAGTTAACCGATTATGGACATAAAAAATATTTAAAAAAAAAGTTGGGAACATTAACCTTCGTCAAAAAATAAGTTCCTGACATCTGGGCACTATAAAAAATATACCAAAATGTAGGCGTGTTCATAACTTTTCTTCCGACGTACCGATCAGATTTTTGGGGCACCGCGTTCAGCCGCCAGATGCAGTTAACCGATTATGGACACAAAAAATATTTAAAAAAAAAGTTGGGAACATTAACCTTCGTCAAAAAATAAGTTCCTGACATCTGGCCACCATAGAAAATATACCAAAATGTAGGCCTATTCATTGCCTTTCTCATGACGTACCGATTGGATTTTTAGGGCGCCGCGTTCAGCCGTCAGATGCAGTTAACCGATTATGGACACAACAAATATTTAAAAAAAAAGTTGGGAACATTAACCTTCGTCAAAAAATAAGTTCCTGACATCTGGCCACCATAAAAAATATACCAAAATGTAGGCCTGTTCATTACCTTTCTCATGACGTACCGACTGGATTTTTATATCGCCGCGTTCAGTCGCCAGAAGTAGTTAACCGATTATGAACACAAAAAATATTTAAAAAAAAAGTTGGGAACATTAACCTTCGTCAAAAAATAAGTTCCTGACATCTGGGCACCATAGAAAATATACGAAAATGTAGGCCTGGTCATTGCCTTTCTCATGACGTACCGATTGGATTTTTAGATCACGCGTTCATCCGCCAAATCCAACTAACCGATTATGGACACAAAAAATATTTAAAAAAAAAGTTGGGAACATTAACCTTCGTCAAAAAATAAGTTCCTGACATCTGGCCACCATAGAAAATACACCAAAATGTAGGCGTGTTCATAACCTTTCTACCGACGTACCGATCAGATTTTTGGGGCACCGCGTTCAGCCGCCAAATGCAGTTAACCGATTATGGACACAAAAAATATTTAAAAATAAGTTTGGAACATTAACCTTCGTCAAAAAATAAGTTCCTGACATCTGGGCACCATAAAAAATATACCAAAATGTAGGCCTGTTCATTGCCTTTCTCATGACGTCCCGATTGGATTTTAAGGGCGCCGCGTTCAGCCGCCAGATGCAGTTAACCGATTATGGACACAAAAAATATTTTAAAAAAAAGTTGGGAACATTAACCTTCGTCAAAAAATAAGTTCCTGACAACTGGGCACCATAAAAAATAAACGAAAATGTAGGCCTGTTCATTGCCTTTCTCATGACGTACCGATTGGATTTTTAGAGCACCGCGTTCGTCCGCCAAATCCAGTTAACCGATTATGGACACAAAAAATATTTAAAAAAAAAGTTGGGAACATTAACCTTCGTCAAAAAATAAGTTCCTGACATCTGGGCACTATAAAAAATATACCAAAATGTAGCCGCGTTCATAGCTTTTCTTCCGACGTACCGACCAGATTTTTGGGGCACCGCGTTCAGCCGCCAGATGCAGTTAACCGATTATGGACACAAAAAATATTTAAAAAAAAAGTTGGGAACATTAACCTTCGTCAAAAAATAAGTTCCTGACATCTGGGCATAATAAAAAATAAACGAAAATGTAGGCCTGTTCATTGCCTTTCTCATGACGTACCGATTGGATTTTTAGAGCACCGCGTTCAGCCGCCAGATGCAGTAAACCGATTATGGACACAGAAAATATTTAAAAAAAAGTTGGGAACATTAACCTTCGTCAAAAAATAAGTTCCTGACATCTGGGCACCATAAAAAATATACCAAAATGTAGGCCTGTTCATTGGCTTTCTCATGACGTCCCGATTGGATTTTAAGGGCGCCGCGTTCAGCCGCCAGATGCAGTTAACCGATTATGGACATAAAAAATATTTAAAAAAAAAGTTGGGAACATTAACCTTCGTCAAAAAATAAGTTCCTGACATCTGGGCACTATAAAAAATATACCAAAATGTAGGCGTGTTCATAACTTTTCTTCCGACGTACCGATCAGATTTTTGGGGCACCGCGTTCAGCCGCCAGATGCAGTTAACCGATTATGGACACAAAAAATATTTAAAAAAAAAGTTGGGAACATTAACCTTCGTCAAAAAATAAGTTCCTGACATCTGGCCACCATAGAAAATATACCAAAATGTAGGCCTATTCATTGCCTTTCTCATGACGTACCGATTGGATTTTTAGGGCGCCGCGTTCAGCCGTCAGATGCAGTTAACCGATTATGGACACAACAAATATTTAAAAAAAAAAGTTGGGAACATTAACCTTCAACAAAAAATAAGTTCCTGATATCTGGCCACCATAAAAATATACCAAAATGTAGGCCTGTTCATTACCTTTCTCATGACGTCCCGATTGGATTTTAAGGGCGCCGCGTTCAGCCGCCAGATGCAGTTAACCGATTATGGACATAAAAAATATTTAAAAAAAAAGTTGGGAACATTAACCTTCGTCAAAAAATAAGTTCCTGACATCTGGGCACTATAAAAAATATACCAAAATGTAGGCGTGTTCATAACTTTTCTTCCGACGTACCGATCAGATTTTTGGGGCACCGCGTTCAGCCGCCAGATGCAGTTAACCGATTATGGACACAAAAAATATTTAAAAAAAAAGTTGAGAACATTAACCTTCGTCAAAAAATAAGTTCCTGACATCTGGCCACCATAGAAAATATACCAAAATGTAGGCCTATTCATTGTCTTTCTCATGACGTACCGATTGGATTTTTAGGGCGCCGTGTTCAGCCGTCAGATGCAGTTAACCGATTATGGACACAACAAATATTTAAAAAAAAAAGTTGGGAACATTAACCTTCGTCAAAAAATAAGTTCCTGACATCTGGCCACCATAAAAAATATACCAAAATGTAGGCCTGTTCATTACCTTTCTCATGACGTACCGACTGGATTTTTATATCGCCGCGTTCAGTCACCAGAAGTAGTTAACCGATTATGAACACAAAAAATATTTAAAAAAAAAGTTGGGAACATTAACCTTCGTCAAAAAATAAGTTCCTGACATCTGGGCACCATAGAAAATATACCAAAATGTAGGCGTGTTCATAACCTTTCTACCGACGTACCGATCAGATTTTTGGGGCACCGCGTTCAGCCGCCAGATGCAGTTAACCGATTATGGACACAAAAAATATTTAAAAAAAAGTTTGGAACATTAACCTTCGTCAAAAAATAAGTTCCTGACATCTGAGCACCATTAAAAATATACCAAAATGTAGGCCTGTTCATTGCCTTTCTCATGACGTCCCGATTGGATTTTAAGGGCGCCGCGTTCAGCCGCCAGATGCAGTTAACCGATTATGGACACAAAAAATATTTTAAAAAAAAGTTGGGAACATTAACCTTCGTCAAAAAATAAGTTCCTGACAACTGGGCACCATAAAAAATAAACGAAAATGTAGGCCTGTTCATTGCCTTTCTCATGACGTACCGATTGGATTTTTAGATCACCGCGTTCATCCGCCAAATCCAGTTAACCGATTATGGACACAAAAAATATTTAAAAAAAAAGTTGGGAACATTAACCTTCGTCAAAAAATAAGTTCCTGACATCTGGGCACTATAAAAAATATACCAAAATGTAGGCGCGTTCATAACTTTTCTTCCGACGTACCGATCAGATTTTTGGGGCACCGCATTCAGCCGCCAGATGCAGTTAACCGATTATGGACACAAAAAATATTTAAAAAAAAAGTTGGGAACATTAACCTTCGTCAAAAAATAAGTTCCTGACATCTGGGCATAATAAAAAATAAACGAAAATGTAGGCCTGTTCATTGCCTTTCTCATGACGTACCGATTGGATTTTTAGAGCACCGCGTTCAGCCGCCAGATGCAGTAAACCGATTATGGACACAAAAAATATTTAAAAAAAAGTTTGGAACATTAACCTTCGTCAAAAAATAAGTTCCTGACATCTGGGCACCATAAAAAATATACCAAAATGTAGGCCTGTTCATTGGCTTTCTCATGACGTCCCGATTGGATTTTAAGGGCGCCGCGTTCAGCCGCCAGATGCAGTTAACCGATTATGGACATAAAAAATATTTAAAAAAAAAGTTGGGAACATTAACCTTCGTCAAAAAATAAGTTCCTGACATCTGGGCACTATAAAAAATATACCAAAATGTAGGCGTGTTCATAACTTTTCTTCCGACGTACCGATCAGATTTTTGGGGCACCGCGTTCAGCCGCCAGATGCAGTTAACCGATTATGGACACAAAAAATATTAAAAAAAAAAGTTGGGAACATTAACCTTCGTCAAAAAATAAGTTCCTGACATCTGGCCACCATAGAAAATATACCAAAATGTAGGCCTATTCATTGCCTTTCTCATGACGTACCGATTGGATTTTTAGGGCGCCGCGTTCAGCCGTCAGATGCAGTTAACCGATTATGGACACAACAAATATTTAAAAAAAAAAGTTGGGAACATTAACCTTCAACAAAAAATAAGTTCCTGATATCTGGCCACCATAAAAATATACCAAAATGTAGGCCTGTTCATTACCTTTCTCATGACGTCCCGATTGGATTTTAAGGGCGCCGCGTTCAGCCGCCAGATGCAGTTAACCGATTATGGACATAAAAAATATTTAAAAAAAAAGTTGGGAACATTAACCTTCGTCAAAAAATAAGTTCCTGACATCTGGGCACTATAAAAAATATACCAAAATGTAGGCGTGTTCATAACTTTTCTTCCGACGTACCGATCAGATTTTTGGGGCACCGCGTTCAGCCGCCAGATGCAGTTAACCGATTATGGACACAAAAAATATTTTAAAAAAAAGTTGGGAACATTAACCTTTGTCAAAAAATAAGTTCCTGACATCTGGCGACCATAGAAAATATACCAAAATGTAGGCCTATTCATTGCCTTTCTCATGACGTACCGATTGGATTTTTAGGGCGCCGTGTTCAGCCGTCAGATGCAGTTAACCGATTATGGACACAACAAATATTTAAAAAAAAAAGTTGGGAACATTAACCTTCGTCAAAAAATAAGTTCCTGACATCTGGCCACCATAAAAAATATACCAAAATGTAGGCCTGTTCATTACCTTTCTCATGACGTACCGACTGGATTTTTATATCGCCGCGTTCAGTCACCAGAAGTAGTTAACCGATTATGAACACAAAAAATATTTAAAAAAAAAGTTGGGAACATTAACCTTCGTCAAAAAATAAGTTCCTGACATCTGGGCACCATAGAAAATATACGAAAATGTAGGCCTGGTCATTGCCTTTCTCATGACGTACCGATTGGATTTTTAGAGCACCGCGTTCATCCGCCAAATCCAGTTAACCGATTATGGACACAAAAAATATTTAAAAAAAAAGTTGGGAACATTAACCTTCGTCAAAAAATAAGTTCCTGACATCTGGGTACCATAAAAAATATACCAAAATGTAGGCGTGTCCATAACCTTTCTACCGACGTACCGATCAGATTTTTGGGGCACCGCGTTCAGCCGCCAGATGCAGTTAACCGATTATGGACACAAAAAATATTTAAAAAAAAGTTTGGAACATTAACCTTCGTCAAAAAATAAGTTCCTGACATCTGGGCACCATAAAAAATATACGAAAATGTAGGCCTGTTCATTGCCTTTCTCATGACGTCCCGATTGGATTTTAAGGGCGCCGCGTTCAGCCGCCAGATGCAGTTAACCGATTATGGACACAACAAATATTTTAAAAAAAAGTTGGGAACATTAACCTTCGTCAAAAAATAAGTTCCTGACAACTGGGCACCATAAAAAATAAACGAAAATGTAGGCCTGTTCATTGCCTTTCTCATGACGTACCGATTGGATTTTTAGAGCACCGCGTTCATCCGCCAAATCCAGTTAACCGATTATGGACACAAAAAATATTTAAAAAAAAAGTTGGGAACATTAACCTTCGTCAAAAAATAAGTTCCTGACATCTGGACACTATAAAAAATATACCAAAATGTAGGCGCGTTCATAACTTTTCTTCCGACGTACCGATCAGATTTTTGGGGCAACGCGTTCAGCCGCCAGATGCAGTTAACCGATTATGGACACAAAAAATATTTAAAAAAAAAGTTGGGAACATTAACCTTCGTCAAAAAATAAGTTCCTGACATCTGGGCATAATAAAAAATAAACGAAAATGTAGGCCTGTTCATTGCCTTTCTCATGACGTACCGATTGGATTTTTAGAGCACCGCGTTCAGCCGCCAGATGCAGTTAACCGATTATGGACACAAAAAATATTTAAAAAAAAGTTTGGAACATTAACCTTCGTCAAAAAATAAGTTCCTGACATCTGGGCACCATAAAAAATATACCAAAATGTAGGCCTGTTCATTGCCTTTCTCATGACCTCCCGATTGGATTTTAAGGGCGCCGCGTTCAGCCGCCAGATGCAGTTAACCGATTATGGACATAAAAAATATTTAAAAAAAAAGTTGGGAACATTAACCTTCGTCAAAAAATAAGTTCCTGACATCTGGGCACTATAAAAAATATACCAAAATGTAGGCGTGTTCATAACTTTTCTTCCGACGTACCGATCAGATTTTTGGGGCACCGCGTTCAGCCGCCAGATGCAGTTAACCGATTATGGACACAAAAAATATTTAAAAAAAAAGTTGGGAACATTAACCTTCGTCAAAAAATAAGTTCCTGACATCTGGCCACCATAGAAAAAATAGCAAAATGTAGGCCTATTCATTGCCTTTCTCATGACGTACCGATTGGATTTTTAGGGCGCCGCGGTCAGCCGTCAGATGCAGTTAACCGATTATGGACACAACAAATATTTAAAAAAAAAAGTTGGGAACATTAACCTTCGTCAAAAAATAAGTTCCTGATATCTGGCCACCATAAAAATATACCAAAATGTAGGCCTGTTTATTACCTTTCTCATGACGTCCCGATTGGATTTTAAGGGCGCCGCGTTCAGCCGCCAGATGCAGTTAACCGATTATGGACATAAAAAATATTTAAAAAAAAAGTTGGGAACATTAACCTTTGTCAAAAAATAAGTTCCTGACATCTGGGCACTATAAAAAATATACCAAAATGTAGGCGTGTTCATAACTTTTCTTCCGACGTACCGATCAGATTTTTGGGGCACCGCGTTCAGCCGCCAGATGCAGTTAACCGATTATGGACACAAAAAATATTTTAAAAAAAAGTTGGGAACATTAACCTTTGTCAAAAAATAAGTTCCTGACATCTGGCCACCATAGAAAATATACCAAAATGTAGGCCTATTCATTGCCTTTCTCATGACGTACCGATTGGATTTTTAGGGCGCCGCGGTCAGCCGTCAGATGCAGTTAACCGATTATGGACACAACAAATATTTAAAAAAAAAGTTGGGAACATTAACCTTCGTCGAAAAATAAGTTCCTGACATCTGGGCACCATAAAAAATATACCAAAATGTAGGCCTGTTCATTGCCTTTCTCATGACGTCCCGATTGGATTTTAAGGGCGCCGCGTTCAGCCGCCAGATGCAGTTAACCGATTATGGACACAAAAAATATTTTAAAAAAAAGTTGGGAACATTAACCTTCGTCAAAAAATAAGTTCCTGACAACTGGGCACCATAAAAAATAAACGAAAATGTAGGCCTGTTCATTGCCTTTCTCATGACGTACCGATTGGATTTTTAGAGCACCGCGTTCATCCGCCAAATCCAGTTAACCGATTATGGACACAAAAAATATTTAAAAAAAAAGTTGGGAACATTAACCTTCGTCAAAAAATAAGTTCCTGACATCTGGGCACTATAAAAAATATACCAAAATGTAGGCGCGTTCATAACTTTTCTTCCGACGTACCGATCAGATTTTTGGGGCACCGCGTTCAGCCGCCAGATGCAGTTAACCGATTATGGACACAAAAAATATTTAAAAAAAAGTTTGGAACATTAACCTTCGTCAAAAAATAAGTTCCTGACATCTGGGCACCATAAAAAATATACCAAAATGTAGGCCTGTTCATTGCCTTTCTCATGACGTCCCGATTGGATTTTAAGGGCGCCGCGTTCAGCCGCCAGATGCAGTTAACCGATTATGGACACAAAAAATATTTTAAAAAAAAGTTGGGAACATTAACCTTCGTCAAAAAATAAGTTCCTGACAACTGGGCACCATAAAAAATAAACGAAAATGTAGGCCTGTTCATTGCCTTTCTCATGACGTACCGATTGGATTTTTAGAGCACCGCGTTCATCCGCCAAATCCAGTTAACCGATTATGGACACAAAAAATATTTAAAAAAAAAGTTGGGAACATTAACCTTCGTCAAAAAATAAGTTCCTGACATCTGGGCACTATAAAAAATATACCAAAATGTAGGCGCGTTCATAACTTTTCTTCCGACGTACCGATCAGATTTTTGGGGCACCGCGTTCAGCCGCCAGATGCAGTTAACCGATTATGGACACAAAAAATATTTAAAAAAAAAGTTGGGAACATTAACCTTCGTCAAAAAATAAGTTCCTGACATCTGGGCATAATAAAAAATAAACGAAAATGTAGGCCTGTTCATTGCCTTTCTCATGACGTACCGATTGGATTTTTAGAGCACCGCGTTCAGCCGCCAGATGCAGTAAACCGATTATGGACACAAAAAATATTTAAAAAAAAGTTTGGAACATTAACCTTCGTCAAAAAATAAGTTCCTGACATCTGGGCACCATAAAAAATATACCAAAATGTAGGCCTGTTCATTGGCTTTCTCATGACGTCCCGATTGGATTTTAAGGGCGCCGCGTTCAGCCGCCAGATGCAGTTAACCGATTATGGACATAAAAAATATTTAAAAAAAAAGTTGGGAACATTAACCTTCGTCAAAAAATAAGTTCCTGACATCTGGGCACTATAAAAAATATACCAAAATGTAGGCGTGTTCATAACTTTTCTTCCGACGTACCGATCAGATTTTTGGGGCACCGCGTTCAGCCGCCAGATGCAGTTAACCGATTATGGACACAAAAAATATTAAAAAAAAAAGTTGGGAACATTAACCTTCGTCAAAAAATAAGTTCCTGACATCTGGCCACCATAGAAAATATACCAAAATGTAGGCCTATTCATTGCCTTTCTCATGACGTACCGATTGGATTTTTAGGGCGCCGCGTTCAGCCGTCAGATGCAGTTAACCGATTATGGACACAACAAATATTTAAAAAAAAAGTTGGGAACATTAACCTTCAACAAAAAATAAGTTCCTGATATCTGGCCACCATAAAAATATACCAAAATGTAGGCCTGTTCATTACCTTTCTCATGACGTCCCGATTGGATTTTAAGGGCGCCGCGTTCAGCCGCCAGATGCAGTTAACCGATTATGGACATAAAAAATATTTAAAAAAAAAGTTGGGAACATTAACCTTCGTCAAAAAATAAGTTCCTGACATCTGGGCACTATAAAAAATATACCAAAATGTAGGCGTGTTCATAACTTTTCTTCCGACGTACCGATCAGATTTTTGGGGCACCGCGTTCAGCCGCCAGATGCAGTTAACCGATTATGGACACAAAAAATATTTTAAAAAAAAGTTGGGAACATTAACCTTTGTCAAAAAATAAGTTCCTGACATCTGGCGACCATAGAAAATATACCAAAATGTAGACCTATTCATTGCCTTTCTCATGACGTACCGATTGGATTTTTAAGGCGCCGTGTTCAGCCGTCAGATGCAGTTAACCGATTATGGACACAACAAATATTTAAAAAAAAAAGTTGGGAACATTAACCTTCGTCAAAAAATAAGTTCCTGACATCTGGCCACCATAAAAAATATACCAAAATGTAGGCCTGTTCATTACCTTTCTCATGACGTACCGACTGGATTTTTATATCGCCGCGTTCAGTCACCAGAAGTAGTTAACCGATTATGAACACAAAAAATATTTAAAAAAAAAGTTGGGAACATTAACCTTCGTCAAAAAATAAGTTCCTGACATCTGGGCACCATAGAAAATATACGCAAATGTAGGCCTGGTCATTGCCTTTCTCATGACGTACCGATTGGATTTTTAGAGCACCGCGTTCATCCGCCAAATCCAGTTAACCGATTATGGACACAAAAAATATTTAAAAAAAAAGTTGGGAACATTAACCTTCGTCAAAAAATAAGTTCCTGATATCTGGGTACCATAAAAAATATACCAAAATGTAGGCGTGTCCATAACCTTTCTACCGACGTACCGATCAGATTTTTGGGGCACCGCGTTCAGCCGCCAGATGCAGTTAACCGATTATGGACACAAAAAATATTTAAAAAAAAGTTTGGAACATTAACCTTCGTCAAAAAATAAGTTCCTGACATCTGGGCACCATAAAAAATATACGAAAATGTAGGCCTGTTCATTGCCTTTCTCATGACGTCCCGATTGGATTTTAAGGGCGCCGCGTTCAGCCGCCAGATGCAGTTAACCGATTATGGACACAAAAAATATTTAAAAAAAAGTTTGGAACATTAACCTTCGTCAAAAAATAAGTTCCTGACAACTGGGCACCATAAAAAATAAACGAAAATGTAGGCCTGTTCATTGCCTTTCTCATGACGTACCGATTGGATTTTTAGAGCACCGCGTTCATCCGCCAAATCCAGTTAACCGATTATGGACACAAAAAATATTTAAAAAAAAAGTTGGGAACATTAACCTTCGTCAAAAAATAAGTTCCTGACATCTGGACACTATAAAAAATATACCAAAATGTAGGCGCGTTCATAACTTTTCTTCCGACGTACCGATCAGATTTTTGGGGCAACGCGTTCAGCCGCCAGATGCAGTTAACCGATTATGGACACAAAAAATATTTAAAAAAAAAGTTGGGAACATTAACCTTCGTCAAAAAATAAGTTCCTGACATCTGGGCATAATAAAAAATAAACGAAAATGTAGGCCTGTTCATTGCCTTTCTCATGACGTACCGATTGGATTTTTAGAGCACCGCGTTCAGCCGCCAGATGCAGTTAACCGATTATGGACACAAAAAATATTTAAAAAAAAGTTTGGAACATTAACCTTCGTCAAAAAATAAGTTCCTGACATCTGGGCACCATAAAAAATATACCAAAATGTAGGCCTGTTCATTGCCTTTCTCATGACCTCCCGATTGGATTTTAAGGGCGCCGCGTTCAGCCGCCAGATGCAGTTAACCGATTATGGACATAAAAAATATTTAAAAAAAAAGTTGGGAACATTAACCTTCGTCAAAAAATAAGTTCCTGACATCTGGGCACTATAAAAAATATACCAAAATGTAGGCGTGTTCATAACTTTTCTTCCGACGTACCGATCAGATTTTTGGAGCACCGCGTTCAGCCGCCAGATGCAGTTAACCGATTATGGACACAAAAAATATTTAAAAAAAAAGTTGGGAACATTAACCTTCGTCAAAAAATAAGTTCCTGACATCTGGCCACCATAGAAAAAATACCAAAATGTAGGCCTTGTAGTAGTATAACAGCCACACTGTTTCCACAGTTCCACTCTACCACTTATGTTCCACTATTTGAGTGAGCCCAGCTGTTCGTGAGAGAGCAGTTGGTTAGAGTGCGAGGTACGGAGCGGTTGTTAATTATATTTAATTCTTAAGAATATATTGTTCTATCTTTAATAAACATTGTACATAATAACAATTCTATTAGATTAAATAAGACTAATATTTAAATCGATTGTTTCATTAATATCGTGAATGTACTACATGGCGACCGTGACACTCCTCAAAGAAAATTAATACAATTCATCAATAATTATAAAAAAAACCAAAGAAAATGTGATTCCATATAAAAGTGCGGAATTTGCTATACCAAAAATACTGTTAAAATCTTGGCTGACTTGACACAACCCAAAGAAAATTAATACAATTCATCAATAATAATAATTGTTTAAAAAAAATAAAAGAAAGCAAGGAAAAAGTGATTCCATATAAAAGTCCCGAAATTGTAAAAAAAAATATACTGTTAAAATCTTGGCTGACTATCCAGTTACATGAACAACGCCTACTCGAACGAAAAAAAAAAAAAAAAAAACAACAACAAGAAACAAAATTCAGTTAAACATTCACTCACGCCATCATCAAAACAAACAACAAAAAATATTAAGTTGCCCCTCCATTCAGTTGCCCCTCCACTCTTACTCTTCATCGACAATAACATCTTACCACTCACTACTTACACATTGGAATGCCGTTTTAAAAATATACAGAGGAAGATCACCGATGACGATGACAGTGTTTCCTCTAAACAAAACACTATAAACAATAAATTTCAACCACATTATATAAACGAAGTTGCAGCAGGTCTTAACGAGATTATTTCTCAACATGATGCTATCTACATAAAAATTATTATATAAGCATGATACAGTAGTTCATTTTCTAATTTTTTTTCTCCATTTATTATGATAATTATAATTTATTTTATTAATAAATGAATTCAAAAGAATGCATCCTAAAAAATCTCTTGGCAGAATTAAATAGTTTTTTAGGTAATTTAGTAAAATCGAGCCCATCTCACGAGTTGGTAGTAAATAATAATATTATTAAATTAAAATCTTTATTTAAAAACTATATTGAATTCTTTGACACAAATTTTTCAGAGTTCCCAATATATAAACAGAAGTTATATAAACGCCAAAAGGCATTAGCAGTTGAAAGGTGTAAGTGTTGTGTAGAGCATTTGGGGTTGGTTTTTGAAACGGATTTCGAATTCGCAATTGAATTGGAAAGCGATTCTGATTCAGACAAAAATGAAATTTTAAACTATAAATCGAACCAAAATTTAAGCGAAATAAAAGCTAAAGAAAAAATTACAAAAAATATTAAAACTGAGTCACACAATTATTTTAAAAAGCAATTGAATATGACAGCATTTGATTTAAAGCTAGCAAATTCTTTAATACCAGATTTCGATGGTAATGCAAAAAATGTAGAAGATTTTCTAGATAAATGTGAGTTCTATAACGATACGTTAGATGCTGCTTCAAAAATTATTTTATTAAAATTCCTTCTTAAAACAAAACTTACTTCAAAAGTGAAAAGTCGTTTTAAATCGGAAGTAGAGCCAACTAGTTTTGAAATATTTAAGAAATCTATAATAGACCGATTTTCTGATAAGACTACTAAAGAAGATAAAATGAACCAAATTGAAAAATTAAAACAGAGAGACACTGTAGGAAATTTTGCGACACAGTTAGAAAATTTGTGTTCAGAATTAATAGATCTCAAAATGAAAAACAAAAATGAAAGTGTTCGTTCTGTAATAAAGTCAGAAGTAGACGAAATGGCAGTTAGAGTTTTTTCAAAAGGATTGCAAAGAGTTGAAGTAAGGCAGGCTTTAATTTATAAAGAACTATCGACCTTGAGTGAAGCTGTTAAGTTTGCTTTAGAAGCAGATTCAAAATTTTGTCGAAGCGCGACACATCAGGAATTTAATGTGAATAATATACGTTCTCAGAATCAAAATTTTTTCAGAAACCAAAACGGTTATAGGAATAGAGTAAATCAAAATTTCTCAAATAATACTAGACAAATACCAAATGATAGAAATAGATTTCAACCAAATTTCCTAAGAAATTCAGAAAACTCTTCTAGTAACAGATCTTACAGCAATCAAACCATAGTGCCAGCAAACAGATTCTCTAACAACATAAGATACAACTATAATAACAATAGAAGCAATAATTACAACAATAGAAATAACAATTACAGCAATAGAAGCAATTACAATCCAAACAGAAACAACCAAGTTAATAATAATCAATCACAACAGATAAATAGTAGAATTTTTTATAATCAAAACAGATGCAATGATAGTAGTAACACTCAGAATAATTATCAAAATAGTCGACAACAAAACCGGGAAAACTACAATCGCCCTCAACAGGGAAACCAAGTGGTTGCTCGGTTGAGGGATTGCCAGGATTAAAAATGCATACAGTTAATGAAATATCAGGATCTGATTTTGTAAAAGTAAAGGTGAAAATGTGCGACGATATGTTGTGTTATCTTATGGTGGACAACGGAGCAGCCGTTTCAATTTTTTCCGCTTCCAAAATCAATCCTGATCAAGTAGTTGTTTTAAGTGAAAAATGTATAATAAAAGGCATTACGCCTGGGCAAATTGAAACTATAGGAAAAACATCCACAAACCTTACATTCGAAAATTATGTTTCCATTTCCCATGAATTTCAGATAATACCAAAGCATTTTTCTGTAGAAGTAGACGGAATTTTAGGAAGAGATTTTTTAATGAAGCTTAAAGCTAATATCGATTATTCGACCTACCTTTTAGAACTTAACCCGTCTCAACGTGAACCAATGTCAATTCCACTTTATGATAGAATTAATGATTCGATTTTTTTACCAGCCAGATCAGAGGTAATCCGAAGACTTAACATTGAGTTTAAGGAACCAACTCTCATACTTAACCAAGAAATTGACGAAGGAGTGTTTATATCAAATTCGATTGTAGACAAAAACTCATATGTGCGAATTCTAAATACAAATTTAGAAAACAAACAAATTAAACACTTCGTTCCAAAAAGTGTTGCCTTAAAAGAGTATGATATTTTCGAAACGAACAACACAAACATGAAAAACATAAATATATTAGTCAGTAATACATTAGTAAATAAAAAAAGTAAAGATTTAAAACCGAATGAAAGACTTGAAAAACTGAAAGGTACACTGAATCTCAATTCGGTTCCTGAGTACGGTAAAGATTATATAGAACAAATTTGTTTCGAGTTCCAAGACATATTCCACTTAGAAGATGAGGAACTCACTACGAATAATTTTTACAAACAAAACATATCACTAACAGATAAAAAACCAATATATACAAAAAATTATAGGATACCGCATGCACATATTGAAGAAATCGACAGACAAACTAAAGATATGTTAAAGAATAACATAATAGAACATTCGTTTTCTCCGTTTAATTCACCACTTATCTTGGTTCCAAAGAAAAATAGATCAGACAGCAAAAGCTGGAGGGTTGTCGTCGATTTTCGGAACATAAACAAGAAGGTTATTTCTGATACCTTTCCACTTCCAAGAATCGATGAAATTCTTGACCAGTTAGGAAGAGCAAGGTATTTTTCTATACTGGATCTATATTCTGGATTCCACCAGATCGAAATTGAACCTGACTCACGAAAATACACTGCGTTTTCTACCGGATCTGGTCATTTCCAATTTAAAAGATTGCCATTCGGTCTTAAAATATCACCAGCAAGCTTCCAAAGAATGATGACCTTGGCTATGTCGGGCCTTACGCCAGAATCATGTTTCCTTTACATAGATGACTTAGTTATTTTTGGATGTTCTCTAAATCATCATAATAATAATCTAGTAAAAGTATTTAAAGCTTTACGTAGATTCAATTTAAAATTAAATGCTTCAAAATGCACATTTTTGCAAACAAGAGTAACATATTTAGGACATCAAATATCAGATTGTGGCATTTTACCTGATCCAAAAAAATATTCCGTGATAAAAGATTTTCCAGTTCCGAGAAATGCAGATGAGGTACGACGTTTCGTAGCCTTCTGTAATTATTATCGTAGATTTGTTGAAAATTTTGCAAAACTCGCCTTTCCTTTGAACCAACTACTAAAAAAAAATTCTGTCTTTAATTGGACAAATGAATGCTATACAGCATTTGAAACATTAAAACAAAAATTGATGGAACCACCCATTTTACAATACCCGGACTTTACCCAAGAATTTAGATTAACTACTGACGCGTCGGATATAGCTTGTGGTGCCGTGCTGTCTCAAATAAAGAATGGCAATGACTTACCCATATGCTACGCGTCAAAAACATTTCAAAAATCTGAAAAACATAAACATCCGTCATTGAAAGAGTGCATGGCAATTCATTGGGCTGTAGAATACTTCAAACCTTACTTATTAGGGCGAAAATTCAAAATATTTACGGACCATAAGCCGCTAGTATACCTATTTGGTATGAAAAATCCTACTTCAAAATTAACACGTATGCGTTTAGATCTAGAAATGTATGACTTTTCAATCGAATACGTGAAAGGAAAACATAACGTATGTGCTGACGCATTGTCTAGGATAAGTCTAGATTGTGAAGATCTAAAGCAATTATGCATACATAGAGTTACAACTCGAGGTATGACAAATCGAATAATTGATAATCCACTTCAAAAGAATGATCACCTTTTGACGGATAATATCAAATTAAATGTTTACACAGAACTGACATCAAACAAAACAAAAAAATTTCAAGAAATGCATTTCAATATTATACCAAACACTGACACAGAATATGAAACAATAGATTTTACTAAAAAATTAATCAAACTTAATATGTATACTAAAAACAACACAATTACAGACTCCGCTCTAGCGCGGATGTTTTCTTTTCTAGAAGAACAAACCAAAAATAAAAATCTACAGAAATTTAAAATAAAACATAATGATTTAATCTTCAGCTACGTAGCAATTCAAAAATTTAAAAACATTGGAAATCAAGTACTCAAAAACATAAACATAGCAATATTATCACAAAAAATATATTTAATAAACCCTAATGAAATACAAGAACTTGTCAGAAACTACCATGAAAGCCTCATTGGAGGACATGTAGGCGTCACACGATTGCTTAATAAAATATCGGAAAAATACACTTTCTCAAACATGAAGAAATTTATTCAAAATTTTGTTTCTAAATGTAAAACATGTAAAATAAACAAGTACAACAAAAAACACAAAGAATATACACAGATAACCGACACACCAACAACTAGCTTTGAGACAATTTCTATAGATACTGTAGGCCCTTTAACAATTACTACAAAAGGAAATAGATATATTCTCACTATCATAGATGAACTAACAAAATACATAACCCTATGCCCAATTGTTAATAAAGAAAGCAGCACAATTGCTAGAGCGTTCATAAACAGTTTCGTCTTAAATTTTGGCTCAGTTCGAAAAATCAAAACAGATATGGGAACGGAATACCTTAATTCAATTTTTAATGAAATAACTAACATACTGAAGATTCAACACAAACACTCTACACCTCATCACCCAGAAACTATCGGTTCTTTAGAAAGAAATCACAAAAATCTAAATGAATTTTTAAGAATACATGTTAATAATGAAACCAATAACTGGGACGAATGGGTCAAGTATTATGAATTCTGTTACAACACAACCCCTTGCGTTGTAACCGGATACACACCGTTCGAATTAGTTTTCGGAAAAAAAGTAAATCTGCCAATAGATTTAAGAAATTTGCAAGTTGATCCAATTTATAACATTGAAGACTATAGTAAGGAATTTAAATTCAAATTGCAAACCGCTCATGAGAGAGCAAGAAAAATGTTAATTAAAAGTAAATCTAAAACAAAAGTATATTTGGATTCCAAAATTCATAATTATGTTAATTTTAAAGAAAACGATAAAGTAATATTATCGGTTCCAAACCAAAATAAACTACAACCATTTAAAAAAGGACCATTTGAAATAATAAAAATAGATGGTTCAAACGCTTTAATAAAAGATATTTTCACAAATAAAACAAAAAATGTTCACAAAAATTTACTTACGAAATACTAATAACACAAAAATAATAAAAAAAAATTGTTTGTAAATATTAAATATATTATTATATCATATAGTTTTATAATGAATAGTAATAACAAAAAAAAAATTATTATGTAGAGCATGAAGCAATAATTATTAAGTTAATAATTTTTTTTTCCTCTAAGAGGGTAGGTGTAGTAGTATAACAGCCACACTGTTTCCACAGTTCCACTCTACCACTTATGTTCCACTATTTGAGTGAGCCCAGCTGTTCGTGAGAGAGCAGTTGGTTAGAGTGCGAGGTACGGAGCGGTTGTTAATTATATTTAATTCTTAAGAATATATTGTTCTATCTTTAATAAACATTGTACATAATAACAATTCTATTAGATTAAATAAGACTAATATTTAAATTGATTGTTTCATTAATATCGTGAATGTACTACAGCCTATTCATTGCCTTTCTCATGACGTACCGATTGGATTTTTAGGGCGCCGCGGTCAGCCGTCAGATGCAGTTAACCGATTATGGACACAACAAATATTTAAAAAAAAAAGTTGGGAACATTAACCTTCGTCAAAAAATAAGTTCCTGATATCTGGCCACCATAAAAATATACCAAAATGTAGGCCTGTTTATTACCTTTCTCATGACGTCCCGATTGGATTTTAAGGGCGCCGCGTTCAGCCGCCAGATGCAGTTAACCGATTATGGACATAAAAAATATTTAAAAAAAAAGTTGGGAACATTAACCTTTGTCAAAAAATAAGTTCCTGACATCTGGGCACTATAAAAAATATACCAAAATGTAGGCGTGTTCATAACTTTTCTTCCGACGTACCGATCAGATTTTTGGGGCACCGCGTTCAGCCGCCAGATGCAGTTAACCGATTATGGACACAAAAAATATTTTAAAAAAAAGTTGGGAACATTAACCTTTGTCAAAAAATAAGTTCCTGACATCTGGCCACCATAGAAAATATACCAAAATGTAGGCCTATTCATTGCCTTTCTCATGACGTACCGATTGGATTTTTAGGGCGCCGCGGTCAGCCGTCAGATGCAGTTAACCGATTATGGACACAACAAATATTTAAAAAAAAAGTTGGGAACATTAACCTTCGTCGAAAAATAAGTTCCTGATATATGGCCACCATAAAAATATACCAAAATGTAGGCCTGTTTATTACCTTTCTCATGACGTCCCGATTGGATTTTAAGGGCGCCGCGTTCAGCCGCCAGATGCAGTTAACCGATTATGGACATAAAAAATATTTAAAAAAAAAGTTGGGAACATTAACCTTCGTCAAAAAATAAGTTCCTGACATCTGGGCACTATAAAAAATATACCAAAATGTAGGCGTGTTCATAACTTTTCTTCCGACGTACCGATCAGATTTTTGGGGCACCGCGTTCAGCCGCCAGATGCAGTTAACCGATTATGGACACAAAAAATATTTTAAAAAAAAGTTGGGAACATTAACCTTCGTCAAAAAATAAGTTCCTGACATCTGGCCACCATAGAAAATATACCAAAATGTAGGCCTATTCATTGCCTTTCTCATGACGTACCGATTGGATTTTTAGGGCGCCGCGTTCAGCCGTCAGATGCAGTTAACCGATTATGGACACAACAAATATTTAAAAAAAAAAGTTGGGAACATTAACCTTCAACAAAAAATAAGTTCCTGATATCTGGCCACCATAAAAATATACCAAAATGTAGGCCTGTTCATTACCTTTCTCATGACGTCCCGATTGGATTTTAAGGGCGCCGCGTTCAGCCGCCAGATGCAGTTAACCGATTATGGACATAAAAAATATTTAAAAAAAAAGTTGGGAACATTAACCTTCGTCAAAAAATAAGTTCCTGACATCTGGGCACTATAAAAAATATACCAAAATGTAGGCGTGTTCATAACTTTTCTTCCGACGTACCGATCAGATTTTTGGGGCACCGCGTTCAGCCGCCAGATGCAGTTAACCGATTATGGACACAAAAAATATTTAAAAAAAAAGTTGGGAACATTAACCTTCGTCAAAAAATAAGTTCCTGACATCTGGCCACCATAGAAAATATACCAAAATGTAGGCCTATTCATTGCCTTTCTCATGACGTACCGATTGGATTTTTAGGGCGCCGCGTTCAGCCGTCCGATGCAGTTAACCGATTATGGACACAACAAATATTTAAAAAAAAAAGTTGGGAACATTAACCTTCAACAAAAAATAAGTTCCTGATATCTGGCCACCATAAAAATATACCAAAATGTAGGCCTGTTCATTACCTTTCTCATGACGTCCCGATTGGATTTTAAGGGCGCCGCGTTCAGCCGCCAGATGCAGTTAACCGATTATGGACATAAAAAATATTTAAAAAAAAAGTTGGGAACATTAACCTTCGTCAAAAAATAAGTTCCTGACATCTGGGCACTATAAAAAATATACCAAAATGTAGGCGTGTTCATAACTTTTCTTCCGACGTACCGATCAGATTTTTGGGGCACCGCGTTCAGCCGCCAGATGCAGTTAACCGATTATGGACACAAAAAATATTTTAAAAAAAAGTTGGGAACATTAACCTTTGTCAAAAAATAAGTTCCTGACATCTGGCCACCATAGAAAATATACCAAAATGTAGGCCTATTCATTGCCTTTCTCATGACGTACCGATTGGATTTTTAGGGCGCCGTGTTCAGCCGTCAGATGCAGTTAACCGATTATGGACACAACAAATATTTAAAAAAAAAAGTTGGGAACATTAACCTTCGTCAAAAAATAAGTTCCTGACATCTGGCCACCATAAAAAATATACCAAAATGTAGGCCCGTTCATTACCTTTCTCATGACGTACCGACTGGATTTTTATATCGCCGCGTTCAGTCACCAGAAGTAGTTAACCGATTATGAACACAAAAAATATTTAAAAAAAAAGTTGGGAACATTAACCTTCGTCAAAAAATAAGTTCCTGACATCTGGGCACCATAGAAAATATACGAAAATGTAGGCCTGGTCATTGCCTTTCTCATGACGTACCGATTGGATTTTTAGAGCACCGCGTTCATCCGCCAAATCCAGTTAACCGATTATGGACACAAAAAATATTTAAAAAAAAAGTTGGGAACATTAACCTTTGTCAAAAAATAAGTTCCTGACATCTGGGTACCATAAAAAATATACCAAAATGTAGGCGTGTCCATAACCTTTCTACCGACGTACCGATCAGATTTTTGGGGCACCGCGTTCAGCCGCCAGATGCAGTTAACCGATTATGGACACAAAAAATATTTAAAAAAAAGTTTGGAACATTAACCTTCGTCAAAAAATAAGTTCCTGACATCTGGGCACCATAAAAAATATACGAAAATGTAGGCCTGTTCATTGCCTTTCTCATGACGTCCCGATTGGATTTTAAGGGCGCCGCGTTCAGCCGCCAGATGCAGTTAACCGATTATGGACACAAAAAATATTTAAAAAAAAAGTTGGGAACATTAACCTTCGTCAAAAAATAAGTTCCTGACATCTGGGCATAATAAAAAATAAACGAAAATGTAGGCCTGTTCATTGCCTTTCTCATGACGTACCGATTGGATTTTTAGAGCACCGCGTTCAGCCGCCAGATGCAGTTAACCGATTATGGACACAAAAAATATTTAAAAAAAAGTTTGGAACATTAACCTTCGTCAAAAAATAAGTTCCTGACATCTGGGCACCATAAAAAATATACCAAAATGTAGGCCTGTTCATTGCCTTTCTCATGACCTCCCGATTGGATTTTAAGGGCGCCGCGTTCAGCCGCCAGATGCAGTTAACCGATTATGGACATAAAAAATATTTAAAAAAAAAGTTGGGAACATTAACCTTCGTCAAAAAATAAGTTCCTGACATCTGGGCACTATAAAAAATATACCAAAATGTAGGCGTGTTCATAACTTTTCTTCCGACGTACCGATCAGATTTTTGGGGCACCGCGTTCAGCCGCCAGATGCAGTTAACCGATTATGGACACAAAAAATATTTAAAAAAAAAGTTGGGAACATTAACCTTCGTCAAAAAATAAGTTCCTGACATCTGGGCACTATAAAAAATATACCAAAATGTAGGCGTGTTCATAACTTTTCTTCCGACGTACCGATCAGATTTTTGGGGCACCGCGTTCAGCCGCCAGATGCAGTTAACCGATTATGGACACAAAAAATATTTAAAAAAAAGTTTGGAACATTAACCTTCGTCAAAAAATAAGTTCCTGACATCTGGGCACCATAAAAAATATACCAAAATGTAGGCCTGTTCATTGCCTTTCTCATGACGTACCGATTGGATTTTAAGGGCGCCGCGGTCAGCCGTCAGATGCAGTTAACCGATTATGGACACAACAAATATTTAAAAAAAAAAGTTGGGAACATTAACCTTCGTCAAAAAATAATTTCCTGACAGCTGGCCACCATAGAAAATATACCAAAATGTAGGCCTGTTCATTGCCTTTCTCATGACGTCCCGATTGGATTTTAAGGGCGCCGTGTTCAGCCGCCAGATGCAGTTAACCGATTATGGACACAAAAAATATTTAAAAAAAAAGTTGGGAACATTAACCTTCTCCAAAAAATAAGTTCCTGACAACTGGGCACCATAAAAAATAAACGAAAATGTAGGCCTGTTCATTGCCTTTCTCATGACGAACCGATTGGATTTTTAGAGCACCGCGTTCATCCGCCAAATCCAGTTAACCGATTATGGACACAAAAAATATTTAAAAAAAAAGTTGGGAACATTAACCTTCGTCAAAAAATAAGTTCCTGACATCTGGGCACTATAAAAAATATACCAAAATGTAGCCGCGTTCATAACTTTTCTTCCGACGTACCGATCAGATTTTTGGGGCACCGCGTTCAGCCGCCAGATGCAGTTAACCGATTATGGACACAAAAAATATTTAAAAAAAAGTTGGGAACATTAACCTTCGTCAAAAAATAAGTTCCTGACATCTGGGCATAATAAAAAATTAACGAAAATGTAGGCCTGTTCATTGCCTTTCTCATGACGTACCGATTGGATTTTTAGAGCACCGCGTTCAGCCGTCAGATGCAGTTAACCGATTATGGACACAAAAAATATTTAAAAAAAAGTTTGGAACATTAACCTTCGTCAAAAAATAAGTTCCTGACATCTGGGCACCATAAAAAATATACCAAAATGTAGGCCTGTTCATTGCCTTTCTCATGACGTCCCGATTGGATTTTAAGGGCGCCGCGTTCAGCCGCCAGATGCAGTTAACCGATTATGGACATAAAAAATATTTAAAAAAAAAGTTGGGAACATTAACCTTCGTCAAAAAATAAGTTCCTGACATCTGGGCACTATAAAAAATACACCAAAATGTAGGCGTGTTCATAACTTTTCTTCCGACGTACCGATCAGATTTTTGGGGCACCGCGTTCAGCCGCCAGATGCAGTTAACCGATTATGGACACAAAAAATATTTAAAAAAAAAGTTGGGAACATTAACCTTCGTCAAAAAATAAGTTCCTGACATCTGGCCACCATAGAAAATATACCGAAATGTAGGCCTGTTGATTACCTTTCTTCTGACGTACCGATTGGATTTTTTAGGGCACCGCATTCAGCCGCCAGATGCAGTTAACCGATTATGGACACAAAAAATATTAAAAAAAAAAAGTTGGGAACATTAACCTTCGTCGAAAAATAAGTTCCTGACATCTGGCCACCCTAAAAAATATACCGAAATGTAGGCCTATTCATTACCTTTCTTCCGACGTACCGATTGGATTTTTAGGGCGCCGCGTTCAGCCGCCAGATGCAGTTAACCGATTATGGACACAAAAAATATTTTAAAAAAAAGTTGGGAACATTAACCTTCGTCAAAAAATAAGATCCTGACATCTCGCCACCATAAAGAACATACCAGAATGTAGGCCTGTTCATTACCTTTCTTCCGACGTACCGACTAGATTTTTGGGGCACCGCGTTCAGCCGCCAGATGCAGTTAACCGATTATGGACACAAAAAATATTTAAAAAAAAGTTGGGAACATTAACCTTCGTCGAAAAATAAGTTCCTGACATCTGGCCACCCTAAAGAATATACTGAAATGTAGGCCTATTCATTACCTTTCTTCCGACGTACCGATTGGATTTTTAGGACGCCGCGTTCAGCCGCTAGATGCAGTTAACCGATTATGGACACAAAAAATATTTAAAAAAAAAGTTGAGAACATTAACCTTCGTCAAAAAATAAGTTCCTGACATCTGGGCACCATAAAAGATATATCAAAATGTAGGCCTGTTCATTGCCTTTCTTCCGACGTACCGATTGGATTTTGAGAGCACAGCGTTCATCCGCCAAATCCAGTTAACCGATTATGGACACAAAAAATATTTAAAAAAAAGTTGGGAACATTAACCTTCGTCAAAAAATAAGTTCCTGACATTTGGGCACCATAAAAAATATATCAAAATGTAGGCGTGTTCATAGCTTTTCTTCCGACGTACCGATCAGATTTTTGGGGCACCGCGTTCAGCCGCCAGATGCAGTTAACCGATTATGGACACAAAAAATATTTAAAAAAAAAGTTGGGAACATTAACCTTCGTCAAAAAATAAGTTCCTGACATCTGGGCACCATACAAAATATACTAAAATATAGGCGTGTTCATAACCTTTCTACCGACGTACCGATCAGATTTTTGGGGCACCGCGTTCAGCCGCCAGATGCAGTTAACCGATTATGGACACAACAAATATTTAAAAAAAAAGTTGGGAACATTAACCTTCGTCAAAAAATAAGTTCCTGACAGCTGGTCACCATAGAAAATATACGAAAATGTAGGCCTGTTCATTGCCTTTCTCATGACGTCCCGATTGGATTTTAAGGGCGCCGCGTTCAGTCGCCAGAAGTAGTTAACCGATTATGAACACAAAAAATATTTAAAAAAAAAGTTGGGAACATTAACCTTCGTCAAAAAATAAGTTCCTGACATCTGGGCACCATAGAAAATATACGAAAATGTAGGCCTGTTCATTGCCTTTCTCATGACGTCCCGATTGGATTTTAAGGGCGCCGCGTTCAGTCGCCAGAAGTAGTTAACCGATTATGAACACAAAAAATATTTAAAAAAAAAGTTGAGAACATTAACCTTCGTCAAAAAATAAGTTCCTGACATCTACCCACCATAAAAAATATACCAAAATGTAGGCCTATTCATTGCCTTTCTCATGACGTACCGATTGGATTTTTAGGTCGCCGCGTTCAGCCGTCAGATGCAGTTAACCGATTATGGACACAACAAATATTTAAAAAAAAAGTTGGGAACATTAACCTTCGTCAAAAAATAAGTTCCTGATATCTGGCCACCATAAAAATATACCAAAATGTAAACCTGTTCATTACCTTTCTCATGACGTCCCGATTGGATTTTAAGGGCGCCGCGTTCAGCCGCCAGATGCAGTTAACCGATTATGGACATAAAAAATATTTAAAAAAAAAGTTGGGAACATTAACCTTCGTCAAAAAATAAGTTCCTGACAGCTGGTCACCATAGAAAATATACGAAAATGTAGGCCTGTTCATTGCCTTTCTTCCGACGTACCGATTGGATTTTGAGAGCACAGCGTTCATCCGCCATATCCAGTTAACCGATTATGGACACAAAAAATATTTAAAAAAAAAGTTGGGAACATTAACCTTCGTCAAAAAATAAGTTCCTGACAGCTGGTCACCATAGAAAATATACGAAAATGTAGGCCTGTTCATTGCCTTTCTCATGACGTCCCGATTGGATTTTAAGGGCGCCGCGTTCAGTCGCCAGAAGTAGTTAACCGATTATGAACACAAAAAATATTTAAAAAAAAAGTTGGGAACATTAACCTTCGTCGAAAAATAAGTTCCTGACATCTGGGCACCATAGAAAATATACGAAAATGTAGGCCTGGTCATTGCCTTTCTCATGACGTACCGATTGGATTTTTAGAGCACCGCGTTCATCCGCCAAATCCAGTTAACCGATTATGGACACAAAAAATATTTAAAAAAAAAGTTGGGAACATTAACCTTCGTCAAAAAATAAGTTCCTGACATCTGGGTACCATAAAAAATATACCAAAATGTAGGCGTGTTCATAACTTTTCTACCGACGTACCGATCAGATATTTGGGGCACCGCGTTCAGCCGCCAGGTGCAGTTAACCGATTATGGACACAAAAAATATTTAAAAAAAAGTTTGGAACATTAACCTTCGTCAAAAAATAAGTTCCTGACATCTGGGCACCATAAAAAATATACCAAAATGTAGGCCTGTTCATTGCCTTTCTCATGACGTCCCGATTGGATTTTAAGGGCGCCGCGTTCAGCCGCCAGATGCAGTTAACCGATTATGGACACAAAAAATATTTTAAAAAAAAGTTGGGAACATTAACCTTCGTCAAAGAATAAGTTCCTGACAACTGGGCACCATAAAAAATAAACGAAAATGTAGGCCTGTTCATTGCCTTTCTCAAGACATACCGATTGGATTTTTAGAGCACCGCGTTCATCCGGCAAATCCAGCTAACCGATTATGGACACAAAAAATATTTAAAAAAAAAGTTGGGAACATTAACCTTCGTCAAAACATAAGTTCCTGATATCTGGCCACCATAAAAATATACCAAAATGTAGGCCTGTTCATTACCTTTCTCATGACGTCCCGATTGGATTTTAAGGGCGCCGCGTTCAGCCGCCAGATGCAGTTAACCGATTATGGACATAAAAAATATTTAAAAAAAAAGTTGGGAACATTAACCTTCGTCAAAAAATAAGTTCCTGACATCTGGGCACCATAAAAAATATACCAAAATGTAGGCCTGTTCATTGCCTTTCTCATGACGTACCGATTGGATTTTTAGAGCACCGCGTTCAGCCGCCAGATGCAGTTAACCGATTATGGACACAAAAAATATTTAAAAAAAAGTTTGGAACATAAACCTTCGTCAAAAAATAAGTTCCTGACATCTGGGCACCATAAAAAATATACCAAAATGTAGGCCTGTTCATTGCCTTTCTCATGACGTACCGATTGGATTTTAAGGGCGCCGCGTTCAGCCGCCAGATGCAGTTAACCGATTATGGACATAAAAAATATTTAAAAAAAAAGTTGGGAACATTAACCTTTGTCAAAAAATAAGTTCCTGACATCTGGGCACTATAAAAAATATACCAAAATGTAGGCGTGTTCATAACTTTTCTTCCGACGTACCGATCAGATTTTTGGGGCACCGCGTTCAGCCGCCAGATGCAGTTAACCGATTATGGACACAAAAAATATTTAAAAAAAAAGTTGGGAACATTAACCTTCGTCAAAAAATAAGTTCCTGACATCTGGCCACCATAGAAAATATACCAAAATGTAGGCCTATTCATTGCCTTTCTCATGACGTACCGATTGGATTTTTAGGGCGCCGCGTTCAGCCGTCAGATGCAGTTAACCGATTATGGACACAACAAATATTTAAAAAAAAAAGTTGGGAACATTAACCTTCGTCAAAAAATAAGTTCCTGATATCTGGCCACCATAAAAATATATTAAAATGTAGGCCTGTTCATTACCTTTCTCATGACGTCCCGATTGGATTTTAAGGGCGCCGCGTTCAGCCGCCAGATGCAGTTAACCGATTATGGACATAAAAAATATTTAAAAAAAAAGTTGGGAACATTAACCTTCGTCAAAAAATAAGTTCCTGACATCTGGGCACTATAAAAAATATACCAAAATGTAGGCGTGTTCATAACTTTTCTTCCGACGTACCGATCAGATTTTTGGGGCACCGCGTTCAGCCGCCAGATGCAGTTAACCGATTATGGACACAAAAAATATTTTAAAAAAAAGTTGGGAACATTAACCTTTGTCAAAAAATAAGTTCCTGACATCTGGCCACCATAGAAAATATACCAAAATGTAGGCCTATTCATTGCCTTTCTCATGACGTACCGATTGGATTTTTAGGGCGCCGTGTTCAGCCGTCAGATGCAGTTAACCGATTATGGACACAACAAATATTAAAAAAAAAAAAGTTGGGAACATTAACCTTCGTCAAAAAATAAGTTCTTGACATCTGGCCACCATAAAAAATATACCAAAATGTAGGCCTGTTCATTACCTTTCTCATGACGTACCGACTGGATTTTTATATCGCCGCGTTCAGCCGCCAGAAGTAGTTAACCGATTATGAACACAAAAAATATTTAAAAAAAAAGTTGGGAACATTAACCTTCGTCAAAAAATAAGTTCCTGACATCTGGGTACCATAAAAAATATACCAAAATGTAGGCGTGTTTATAACCTTTCTACCGACGTACCGATCAGATTTTTGGGCCACCGCGTTCAGCCGCCAGATGCAGTTAACCGATTATGGACACAAAAAATATTTAAAAAAAGTTTGGAACATTAACCTTCGTCAAAAAATAAGTTCCTGACATCTGGGCACCATAGAAAATATACGAAAATGTAGGCCTGTTCATTGCCTTTCTCATGACGTACCGATTGGATTTTTAGAGCACCGCGTTCATCCGCCAAATCCAGTTAACCGATTATGGACACAAAAAATATTTAAAAAAAAAGTGTTGAACATTAACCTTCGTCAAAAAATAAGTTCCTGACATCTGGACACCATAAAAAATATACCAAAATGTAGGCGTGTTCATAACCTTTCTACCGACGTACCGATCAGATTTTTGGGGCACCGCGTTCAGCCGCCAGATGCAGTTAACCGATTATGGACACAAAAAATATTTAAAAAAAAGTTTGGAACATTAACCTTCGTCAAAAAATAAGTTCCTGACATCTGGGCACCATAGAAAATATACGAAAATGTAGGCCTGTTCATTGCCTTTCTCATGACGTACCGATTGGATTTTTAGAGCACCGCGTTCATCCGCCAAATCCAGTTAACCGATTATGGACACAAAAAATATTTAAAAAAAAAGTGTTGAACATTAACCTTCGTCAAAAAATAAGTTCCTGACATCTGGACACCATAAAAAATATACCAAAATGTAGGCGTGTTCATAACCTTTCTACTGACGTACCGATCAGATTTTTGGGGCACCGCGTTCAGCCGCCAGATGCAGTTAACCGATTATGGACACAAAAAATATTTAAAAAAAAGTTTGGAACATTAACCTTCGTCAAAAAATAAGTTCCTGACATCTGCCCACCATAAAAAATATACCAAAATGTAGGCCTGTTCATTGCCTTTCTCATGACGTACCGATTGGATTTTTAGAGCACCGCGCTCATCCGCCAAATCCAGTTAACCGATTATGGACACAAAAAATATTTAAAAAAAAAGTTGGGAACATTAACCTTCGTCAAAAAATAAGTTCCTGACATCTCGCCACCATAGAAAATATACCAAAATGTAGGCCTATTCATTGCCTTTCTCATGACGTACCGATTGGATTTTTAGGTCGCCGCGTTCAGCCGTCAGATGCAGTTAACCGATTATGGACACAACAAATATTTAAAAAAAAAGTTGGGAACATTAACCTTCGTCAAAAAATAAGTTCCTGATATCTGGCCACCATAAAAATATACCAAAATGTAAACCTGTTCATTACCTTTCTCATGACGTCCCGATTGGATTTTAAGGGCGCCGCGTTCAGCCGCCAGATGCAGTTAACCGATTATGGACACAAAAAATATTTAAAAAAAAGTTTGGAACATTAACCTTCGTCAAAAAATAAGTTCCTGACATCTGCCCACCATAAAAAATATACCAAAATGTAGGCCTGTTCATTGCCTTTCTCATGACGTACCGATTGGATTTTTAGAGCACCGCGCTCATCCGCCAAATCCAGTTAACCGATTATGGACACAAAAAATATTTAAAAAAAAAGTTGGGAACATTAACCTTAGTCAAAAAATAAGTTCCTGACATCTCGCCACCATAGAAAATATACCAAAATGTAGGCCTATTCATTGCCTTTCTCATGACGTACCGATTGGATTTTTAGGTCGCCGCGTTCAGCCGTCAGATGCAGTTAACCGATTATGGACACAACAAATATTTAAAAAAAAAGTTGGGAACATTAACCTTCGTCAAAAAATAAGTTCCTGATATCTGGCCACCATAAAAATATACCAAAATGTAAACCTGTTCATTACCTTTCTCATGACGTCCCGATTGGATTTTAAGGGCGCCGCGTTCAGCCGCCAGATGCAGTTAACCGATTATGGACATAAAAAATATTTAAAAAAAAAGTTGGGAACATTAACCTTCGTCAAAAAATAAGTTCCTGACATCTGGGCACTATAAAAAATATACCAAAATGTAGGCCTGTTCATAACTTTTCTTCCGACGTACCGATCAGATTTTTGGGGCACCGCGTTCAGCCGCCAGATGCAGTTAACCGATTATGGACACAAAAAATATTTAAAAAAAAAGTTGGGAACATTAACCTTCGTCAAAAAATAAGTTCCTGACATCTGGCCACCATAGAAAATATACCAAAATGTAGGCCTATTCATTGCCTTTCTCATGACGTACCGATTGGATTTTTAGGGCGCCGCGTTCAGCCGTCAGATGCAGTTAACCGATTATGGACACAACAAATATTTAAAAAAAAAAGTTGGGAACATTAACCTTCAACAAAAAATAAGTTCCTGATATCTGGCCACCATAAAAATATACCAAAATGTAGGCCTATTCATTACCTTTCTCATGACGTCCCGATTGGATTTTAAGAGCGCCGCGTTCAGCCGCCAGATGCAGTTAACCGATTATGGACATAAAAAATATTTAAAAAAAAAGTTGGGAACATTAACCTTCGTCAAAAAATAAATTCCTGACATCTGGGCACTATAAAAAATATACCAAAATGTAGGCGTGTTCATAACTTTTCTTCCGACGTACCGATCAGATTTTTGGGGCACCGCGTTCAGCCGCCAGATGCAGTTAACCGATTATGGACACAAAAAATATTTTAAAAAAAAGTTGGGAACATTAACCTTTGTCAAAAAATAAGTTCCTGACATCTGGCCACCATAGAAAATATACCAAAATGTAGGCCTATTCATTGCCTTTCTCATGACGTACCGATTGGATTTTTAGGGCGCCGTGTTCAGCCGTCAGATGCAGTTAACCGATTATGGACACAACAAATATTTAAAAAAAAAAGTTGGGAACATTAACCTTCGTCAAAAAATAAGTTCCCGACATCTGGCCACCATAAAAAATATACCAAAATGTAGGCCTGTTCATTACCTTTCTCATGACGTACCGACTGGATTTTTATATCGCCGCGTTCAGTCACCAGAAGTAGTTAACCGATTATGAACACAAAAAATATTTAAAAAAAAAGTTGGGAACATTAACCTTCGTCAAAAAATAAGTTCCTGACATCTGGGCACCATAGAAAATATACGAAAATGTAGGCCTGGTCATTGCCTTTCTCATGACGTACCGATTGGATTTTTAGAGCACCGCGTTCATCCGCCAAATCCAGTTAACCGATTATGGACACAAAAAATATTTAAAAAAAAAGTTGGGAACATTAACCTTCGTCAAAAAATAAGTTCCTGACATCTGGCCACCATAAAAAATATACCAAAATGTAGGCCTATTCATTGCCTTTCTCATGACGTACCGATTGGATTTTTCGGGCGCCGCGTTCAGCCGTCAGATGCAGTTAACCGATTATGGACACAACAAATATTTAAAAAAAAAAGTTGGGAACATTAACCTTCAACAAAAAATAAGTTCCTGATATCTGGCCACCATAAAAATATACCAAAATGTAGGCCTGGTCATTGCCTTTCTCATGACGTACCGATTGGATTTTTAGAGCACCGCGTTCATCCGCCAAATCCAGTTAACCGATTATGGACACAAAAAATATTTAAAAAAAAAGTTGGGAACATTAACCTTCGTCAAAAAATAAGTTCCTGACATCTGGCCACCATAGAAAATATACGAAAATGTAGGCCTGTTCATTGCCTTTCTCATGACGTCCCGATTGGATTTTAAGGGCGCCGCGTTCAGCCGCCAGATGCAGTTAACCGATTATGGACACAAAAAATATTTTAAAAAAAAGTTGGGAACATTAACCTTCGTCAAAAAATAAGTTCCTGACAACTGGGCACCATAAAAAATTAACGAAAATGTAGGCCTGTTCATTGCCTTTCTCATGACGTACCGATTGGATTTTTAGAGCACCGCGTTCATCCGCCAAATCCAGTTAACCGATTATGGACACAAAAAATATTTAAAAAAAAAGTTGGGAACATTAACCTTCGTCAAAAAATAAGTTCCTGACATCTGGGCACTATAAAAAATATACCAAAATGTAGGCGCGTTCATAACTTTTCTTCCGACGTACCGATCAGATTTTTGGGGCAACGCGTTCAGCCGCCAGATGCAGTTAACCGATTATGGACACAAAAAATATTTAAAAAAAAAGTTGGGAACATTAACCTTCGTCAAAAAATAAGTTCCTGACATCTGGGCATAATAAAAAATAAACGAAAATGTAGGCCTGTTCATTGCCTTTCTCATGACGTACCGATTGGATTTTTAGAGCGCCGCGTTCAGCCGCCAGATGCAGTTAACCGATTATGGACACAAAAAATATTTAAAAAAAAGTTTGGAACATTAACCTTCGTCAAAAAATAAGTTCCTGACATCTGGGCACCATAGAAAATATACGAAAATGTAGGCCTGTTCATTGCCTTTCTCATGACGTACCGATTGGATTTTTAGAGCACCGCGTTCATCCGCCAAATCCAGTTAACCGATTATGGACACAAAAAATATTTAAAAAAAAAGTGTTGAACATTAACCTTCGTCAAAAAATAAGTTCCTGACATCTGGGAACCATAAAAAATATACCAAAATGTAGGCGTGTTCATAACCTTTCTACCGACGTACCGATCAGATTTTTGGGGCACCGCGTTCAGCCGCCAGATGCAGTTAACCGATTATGGACACAAAAAATATTTAAAAAAAAGTTTGGAACATTAACCTTCGTCAAAAAATAAGTTCCTGACATCTGCCCACCATAAAAAATATACCAAAATGTAGGCCTGTTCATTGCCTTTCTCATGACGTACCGATTGGATTTTTAGAGCACCGCGCTCATCCGCCAAATCCAGTTAACCGATTATGGACACAAAAAATATTTAAAAAAAAAGTTGGGAACATTAACCTTCGTCAAAAAATAAGTTCCTGACATCTCGCCACCATAGAAAATATACCAAAATGTAGGCCTATTCATTGCCTTTCTCATGACGTACCGATTGGATTTTTAGGTCGCCGCGTTCAGCCGTCAGATGCAGTTAACCGATTATGGACACAACAAATATTTAAAAAAAAAGTTGGGAACATTAACCTTCGTCAAAAAATAAGTTCCTGATATCTGGCCACCATAAAAATATACCAAAATGTAAACCTGTTCATTACCTTTCTCATGACGTCCCGATTGGATTTTAAGGGCGCCGCGTTCAGCCGCCAGATGCAGTTAACCGATTATGGACATAAAAAATATTTAAAAAAAAAGTTGGGAACATTAACCTTCGTCAAAAAATAAGTTCCTGACATCTGGGCACTATAAAAAATATACCAAAATGTAGGCGTGTTCATAACTTTTCTTCCGACGTACCGATCAGATTTTTGGGGCACCGCGTTCAGCCGCCAGATGCAGTTAACCGATTATGGACACAAAAAATATTTAAAAAAAAAGTTGGGAACATTAACCTTCAACAAAAAATAAGTTCCTGATATCTGGCCACCATAAAAATATACCAAAATGTAGGCCTATTCATTACCTTTCTCATGACGTCCCGATTGGATTTTTAGGGCGCCGCGTTCAGCCGTCAGATGCAGTTAACCGATTATGGACACAACAAATATTTAAAAAAAAAAGTTGGGAACATTAACCTTCAACAAAAAATAAGTTCCTGATATCTGGCCACCATAAAAATATACCAAAATGTAGGCCTATTCATTACCTTTCTCATGACGTCCCGATTGGATTTTAAGAGCGCCGCGTTCAGCCGCCAGATGCAGTTAACCGATTATGGACATAAAAAATATTTAAAAAAAAAGTTGGGAACATTAACCTTCGTCAAAAAATAAATTCCTGACATCTGGGCACTATAAAAAATATACCAAAATGTAGGCGTGTTCATAACTTTTCTTCCGACGTACCGATCAGATTTTTGGGGCACCGCGTTCAGCCGCCAGATGCAGTTAACCGATTATGGACACAAAAAATATTTTAAAAAAAAGTTGGGAACATTAACCTTTGTCAAAAAATAAGTTCCTGACATCTGGCCACCATAGAAAATATACCAAAATGTAGGCCTATTCATTGCCTTTCTCATGACGTACCGATTGGATTTTTAGGGCGCCGTGTTCAGCCGTCAGATGCAGTTAACCGATTATGGACACAACAAATATTTAAAAAAAAAAGTTGGGAACATTAACCTTCGTCAAAAAATAAGTTCCCGACATCTGGCCACCATAAAAAATATACCAAAATGTAGGCCTGTTCATTACCTTTCTCATGACGTACCGACTGGATTTTTATATCGCCGCGTTCAGTCACCAGAAGTAGTTAACCGATTATGAACACAAAAAATATTTAAAAAAAAAGTTGGGAACATTAACCTTCGTCAAAAAATAAGTTCCTGACATCTGGGCACCATAGAAAATATACGAAAATGTAGGCCTGGTCATTGCCTTTCTCATGACGTACCGATTGGATTTTTAGAGCACCGCGTTCATCCGCCAAATCCAGTTAACCGATTATGGACACAAAAAATATTTAAAAAAAAAGTTGGGAACATTAACCTTCGTCAAAAAATAAGTTCCTGACATCTGGCCACCATAGAAAATATACCAAAATGTAGGCCTATTCATTGCCTTTCTCATGACGTACCGATTGGATTTTTCGGGCGCCGCGTTCAGCCGTCAGATGCAGTTAACCGATTATGGACACAACAAATATTTAAAAAAAAAAGTTGGGAACATTAACCTTCAACAAAAAATAAGTTCCTGATATCTGGCCACCATAAAAATATACCAAAATGTAGGCCTGGTCATTGCCTTTCTCATGACGTACCGATTGGATTTTTAGAGCACCGCGTTCATCCGCCAAATCCAGTTAACCGATTATGGACACAAAAAATATTTAAAAAAAAAGTTGGGAACATTAACCTTCGTCAAAAAATAAGTTCCTGACATCTGGCCACCATAGAAAATATACGAAAATGTAGGCCTGTTCATTGCCTTTCTCATGACGTCCCGATTGGATTTTAAGGGCGCCGCGTTCAGCCGCCAGATGCAGTTAACCGATTATGGACACAAAAAATATTTTAAAAAAAAGTTGGGAACATTAACCTTCGTCAAAAAATAAGTTCCTGACAACTGGGCACCATAAAAAATTAACGAAAATGTAGGCCTGTTCATTGCCTTTCTCATGACGTACCGATTGGATTTTTAGAGCACCGCGTTCATCCGCCAAATCCAGTTAACCGATTATGGACACAAAAAATATTTAAAAAAAAGTTGGGAACATTAACCTTCGTCAAAAAATAAGTTCCTGACATCTGGGCACTATAAAAAATATACCAAAATGTAGGCGCGTTCATAACTTTTCTTCCGACGTACCGATCAGATTTTTGGGGCAACGCGTTCAGCCGCCAGATGCAGTTAACCGATTATGGACACAAAAAATATTTAAAAAAAAAGTTGGGAACATTAACCTTCGTCAAAAAATAAGTTCCTGACATCTGGGCATAATAAAAAATAAACGAAAATGTAGGCCTGTTCATTGCCTTTCTCATGACGTACCGATTGGATTTTTAGAGCGCCGCGTTCAGCCGCCAGATGCAGTTAAGCGATTATGGACACAAAAAATATTTAAAAAAAAGTTTGGAACATTAACCTTCGTCAAAAAATAAGTTCCTGACATCTGGGCACCATAAAAAATATACCAAAATGTAGGCCTGTTCATTGCCTTTCTCATGACCTCCCGATTGGATTTTAAGGGCGCCGCGTTCAGCCGCCAGATGCAGTTAACCGATTATGGACATAAAAAATATTTAAAAAAAAAGTTGGGAACATTAACCTTCGTCAAAAAATAAGTTCCTGACATCTGGGCACTATAAAAAATATACCAAAATGTAGGCGTGTTCATAACTTTTCTTCCGACGTACCGATCAGATTTTTGGGGCACCGCGTTCAGCCGCCAGATGCAGTTAACCGATTATGGACACAAAAAATATTTAAAAAAAAAGTTGGGAACATTAACCTTCGTCAAAAAATAAGTTCCTGACATCTGGCCACCATAGAAAATATACCAAAATGTAGGCCTATTCATTGCCTTTCTCATGACGTACCGATTGGATTTTTGGGGCGCCGCGGTCAGCCGTCAGATGCAGTTAACCGATTATGGACACAACAAATATTTAAAAAAAAAAGTTGGGAACATTAACCTTCGTCAAAAAATAAGTTCCTGATATCTGGCCACCATAAAAATATACCAAAATGTAGGCCTGTTTATTACCTTTCTCATGACGTCCCGATTGGATTTTAAGGGCGCCGCGTTCAGCCGCCAGATGCAGTTAACCGATTATGGACATAAAAAATATTTAAAAAAAAAGTTGGGAACATTAACCTTCGTCAAAAAATAAGTTCCTGACATCTGGGCACTATAGAAAATATACCAAAATGTAGGCGTGTTCATAACTTTTCTTCCGACGTACCGATCAGATTTTTGGGGCACCGCGTTCAGCCGCCAGATGCAGTTAACCGATTATGGACACAAAAAATATTTTAAAAAAAAGTTGGGAACATTAACCTTTGTCAAAAAATAAGTTCCTGACATCTGGCCACCATAGAAAATATACCAAAATGTAGGCCTATTCATTGCCTTTCTCATGACGTACCGATTGGATTTTTAGGGCGCCGTGTTCAGCCGTCATATGCAGTTAACCGATTATGGACACAACAAATATTAAAAAAAAAAAGTTGGGAACATTAACCTTCGTCAAAAAATAAGTTCCTGACATCTGGCCACCATAAAAAATATACCAAAATGTAGGCCTGTTCATTACCTTTTTCATGACGTACCGACTGGATTTTTATATCGCCGCGTTCAGCCGCCAGAAGTAGTTAACCGATTATGAACACAAAAAATATTTAAAAAAAAAGTTGGGAACATTAACCTTCGTCAAAAAATAAGTTCCTGACATCTGGGCACCATAGAAAATATACGAAAATGTAGGCGTGTTCATAACCTTTCTACCGACGTACCGATCAGATTTTTGGGGCACCGCGTTCAGCCGCCAGATGTAGTTAACCGATTATGGACACAAAAAATATTTAAAAAAAAAGTTGGGAACATTAACCTTCGTCAAAAAATAAGTTCCTGACATCTGGGTACCATAAAAAATATACCAAAATGTAGGCGTGTTTATAACCTTTCTACCGACGTACCGATCAGATTTTTGGGGCACCGCGTTCAGCCGCCAGATGCAGTTAACCGATTATGGACACAAAAAATATTTAAAAAAAAGTTTGGAACATTAACCTTCGTCAAAAAATAAGTTCCTGACATCTGGGCACCATAGAAAATATACGAAAATGTAGGCCTCTTCATTGCCTTTCTCATGACGTACCGATTGGATTTTTAGAGCACCGCGTTCATCCGCCAAATCCAGTTAACCGATTATGGACACAAAAAATATTTAAAAAAAAAGTTGGGAACATTAACCTTCGTCAAAAAATAAGTTCCTGACATCTCGCCACCATAGAAAATATACCAAAATGTAGGCCTATTCATTGCCTTTCTCATGACGTACCGATTGGATTTTTAGGTCGCCGCGTTCAGCCGTCAGATGCAGTTAACCGATTATGGACACAACAAATATTTAAAAAAAAAGTTGGGAACATTAACCTTCGTCAAAAAATAACTTCCTGATATCTGGCCACCATAAAAATATACCAAAATGTAAACCTGTTCATTACCTTTCTCATGACGTCCCGATTGGATTTTAAGGGCGCCGCGTTCAGCCGCCAGATGCAGTTAACCGATTATGGACATAAAAAATATTTAAAAAAAAAGTTGGGAACATTAACCTTCGTCAAAAAATAAGTTCCTGACATCTGGGTACCATAAAAAATATACCAAAATGTACGCGTGTTTATAACCTTTCTACCGACGTACCGATCAGATTTTTGGGGCACCGCGTTCAGCCGCCAGATGCAGTTAACCGATTATGGACACAAAAAATATTTAAAAAAAAGTTTGGAACATTAACCTTCGTCAAAAAATAAGTTCCTGACATCTGGGCACCATAGAAAATATACGAAAATGTAGGCCTGTTCATTGCCTTTCTCATGACGTACCGATTGGATTTTTAGAGCACCGCGCTCATCCGCCAAATCCAGTTAACCGATTATGGACACAAAAAATATTTAAAAAAAAAGTTGGGAACATTAACCTTCGTCAAAAAATAAGTTCCTGACATTTGGCCACCATAAGAAATATACCAAAATGTAGGCCTGTTCATTGCCTTTCTCATGACGTACCGATTGGATTTTTAGAGCACCGCGCTCATCCGCCAAATCCAGTTAACCGATTATGGACACAAAAAATATTTAAAAAAAAAGTTGGGAACATTAACCTTCGTCAAAAAATAAGTTCCTGACATCTGGGTACCATAAAAAATATACCAAAATGTAGGCGCGTTCATAACTTTTCTTCCGACGTACCGATCAGATTTTTGGGGCACCGCGTTCAGCCGCCAGATGCAGTTAACCGATTATGGACACAAAAAATATTAAAAAAAAAAGTTGGAAACATTAACCTTCGTCAAAAAATAAGTTTCTGACATCTGGGCACCATACAAAATAAACGAAAATGTAGGCCTGTTCATTGCCTTTCTCATGACGTACCGATTGGATTTTTAGAGCACCGCGTTCAGCCGCCAGATGCAGTTAACCGATTATGGACACAAAAAATATTTAAAAAAAGTTTGGAACATTAACCTTCGTCAAAAAATAAGTTCCTGACATCTGGGCACCATAAAAAATATACCAAAATGTAGGCCTGTTCATAACTTTTCTTCCGACGTACAGATCAGATTTTTGGGGCACCGCGTTCAGCCGCCAGATGCAGTTAACCGATTATGGACACAAAAAATATTTAAAAAAAAGTTGGGAACATTAACCTTCGTCAAAAAATAAGTTCCTGACATCTGGCCACCATAGAAAATATACCAAAATGTAGGCCTATTCATTGCCTTTCTCATGACGTACCGATTGGACTTTTAAGGCGCCGCGTTCAGCCGTCAGATGCAGTTAACCGATTATGGACACAACAAATATTAAAAAAAAAAGTTGGGAACATTAACCTTCAACAAAAAATAAGTTCCTGATATCTGGCCACCATAAAAATATACCAAAATGTAGGCCTGTTCATTACCTTTCTCATGACGTCCCGATTGGATTTTAAGGGCGCCGCGTTCAGCCGCCAGATGCAGTTAACCGATTATGGACATAAAAAATATTTAAAAAAAAAGTTGGGAACATTAACCTTCGTCAAAAAATAAGTTCCTGACATCTGGGCACTATAAAAAATATACCAAAATGTAGGCGTGTTCATAACTTTTCTTCCGACGTACCGATCAGATTTTTGGGGCACCGCGTTCAGCCGCCAGATGCAGTTAACCGATTATGGACACAAAAAATATTTAAAAAAAAAGTTGGGAACATTAACCTTCGTCAAAAAATAAGTTCCTGACATCTGGCCACCATAGAAAATATACCAAAATGTAGGCCTATTCATTGCCTTTCTCATGACGTCCCGATTGGATTTTTAGGGCGCCGCGTTCAGCCGTCAGATGCAGTTAACCGATTATGGACACAACAAATATTTAAAAAAAAAAGTTGGGAACATTAACCTTCAACAAAAAATAAGTTCCTGATATCTGGCCACCATAAAAATATACCAAAATGTAGGCCTGTTCATTACCTTTCTCATGACGTCCCGATTGGATTTTAAGAGCGCCGCGTTCAGCCGCCAGATGCAGTTAACCGATTATGGACATAAAAAATATTTAAAAAAAAAGTTGGGAACATTAACCTTCGTCAAAAAATAAGTTCCTGACATCTGGGCACTATAAAAAATATACCAAAATGTAGGCGTGTTCATAACTTTTCTTCCGACGTACCGATCAGATTTTTGGGGCACCGCGTTCAGCCGCCAGATGCAGTTAACCGATTATGGACACAAAAAATATTTAAAAAAAAAGTTGGGAACATTAACCTTTGTCAAAAAATAAGTTCCTGACATCTGGCCACCATAGAAAATATACCAAAATGTAGGCCTATTCATTGCCTTTCTCATGACGTACCGATTGGATTTTTAGGGCGCCGTGTTCAGCCGTCAGATGCAGTTAACCGATTATGGACACAACAAATATTTAAAAAAAAAAGTTGGGAACATTAACCTTCGTCAAAAAATAAGTTCCTGACATCTGGCCACCATAAAAAATATACCAAAATGTAGGCCTGTTCATTACCTTTCTCATGACGTACCGACTGGATTTTTATATCGCCGCGTTCAGTCACCAGAAGTAGTTAACCGATTATGAACACAAAAAATATTTAAAAAAAAAGTTGGGAACATTAACATTCGTCAAAAAATAAGTTCCTGACATCTGGGCACCATAGAAAATATACGAAAATGTAGGCCTGGTCATTGCCTTTCTCATGACGTACCGATTGGATTTTTAGAGCACCGCGTTCATCCGCCAAATCCAGTTAACCAATTATGGACACAAAAAATATTTAAAAAAAAAGTTGGGAACATTAACCTTCGTCAAAAAATAAGTTCCTGACATCTGGCCACCATAGAAAATATACCAAAATGTAGGCCTATTCATTGCCTTTCTCATGACGTACCGATTGGATTTTTCGGGCGCCGCGTTCAGCCGTCAGATGCAGTTAACCGATTATGGACACAACAAATATTTAAAAAAAAAAGTTGGGAACATTAACCTTCAACAAAAAATAAGTTCCTGATATCTGGCCACCATAAAAATATACCAAAATGTAGGCCTGGTCATTGCCTTTCTCATGACGTACCGATTGGATTTTTAGAGCACCGCGTTCATCCGCCAAATCCAGTTAACCGATTATGGACACAAAAAATATTTAAAAAAAAAGTTGGGAACATTAACCTTCGTCAAAAAATAAGTTCCTGACATCTGGCCACCATAGAAAATATACGAAAATGCAGGCCTGTTCATTGCCTTTCTCATGACGTCCCGATTGGATTTTAAGGGCGCCGCGTTCAGCCGCCAGATGCAGTTAACCGATTATGGACACAAAAAATATTTTAAAAAAAAGTTGGGAACATTAACCTTCGTCAAAAAATAAGTTCCTGACAACTGGGCACCATAAAAAATTAACGAAAATGTAGGCCTGTTCATTGCCTTTCTCATGACGTACCGATTGGATTTTTAGAGCACCGCGTTCATCCGCCAAATCCAGTTAACCGATTATGGACACAAAAAATATTTAAAAAAAAAGTTGGGAACATTAACCTTCGTCAAAAAATAAGTTCCTGACATCTGGGCACTATAAAAAATATACCAAAATGTAGGCGCGTTCATAACTTTTCTTCCGACGTACCGATCAGATTTTTGGGGCAACGCGTTCAGCCGCCAGATGCAGTTAACCGATTATGGACACAAAAAATATTTAAAAAAAAAGTTGGGAACATTAACCTTCGTCAAAAAATAAGTTCCTGACATCTGGGCATAATAAAAAATAAACGAAAATGTAGGCCTGTTCATTGCCTTTCTCATGACGTACCGATTGGATTTTTAGAGCGCCGCGTTCAGCCGCCAGATGCAGTTAACCGATTATGGACACAAAAAATATTTAAAAAAAAGTTTGGAACATTAACCTTCGTCAAAAAATAAGTTCCTGACATCTGGGCACCATAAAAAATATACCAAAATGTAGACCTGTTCATTGCCTTTCTCATGACCTCCCGATTGGATTTTAAGGGCGCCGCGTTCAGCCGCCAGATGCAGTTAACCGATTATGGACACAAAAAATATTTAAAAAAAAGTTTGGAACATTAACCTTCGTCAAAAAATAAGTTCCTGACATCTGGGCATAATAAAAAATAAACGAAAATGTAGGCCTGTTCATTGCCTTTCTCATGACGTACCGATTGGATTTTTAGAGCGCCGCGTTCAGCCGCCAGATGCAGTTAACCGATTATGGACACAAAAAATATTTAAAAAAAAGTTTGGAACATTAACCTTCGTCAAAAAATAAGTTCCTGACATCTGGGCATAATAAAAAATAAACGAAAATGTAGGCCTGTTCATTGCCTTTCTCATGACGTACCGATTGGATTTTTAGAGCGCCGCGTTCAGCCGCCAGATGCAGTTAACCGATTATGGACACAAAAAATATTTAAAAAAAAAGTTGGGAACATTAACCTTCGTCAAAAAATAAGTTCCTGACATCTGGGCACTATAAAAAATATACCAAAATGTAGGCGTGTTCATAACTTTTCTTCCGACGTACCGATCAGATTTTTGGGGCACCGCGTTCAGCCGCCAGATGCAGTTAACCGATTATGGACACAAAAAATATTTAAAAAAAAAGTTGGGAACATTAACCTTCGTCAAAAAATAAGTTCCTGACATCTGGCCACCATAGAAAATATACCAAAATGTAGGCCTATTCATTGCCTTTCTCATGACGTACCGATTGGATTTTTAGGGCGCCGCGGTCAGCCGTCAGATGCAGTTAACCGATTATGGACACAACAAATATTTAAAAAAAAAAGTTGGGAACATTAACCTTCGTCAAAAAATAAGTTCCTGATATCTGGCCACCATAAAAATATACCAAAATGTAGGCCTGTTTATTACCTTTCTCATGACGTCCCGATTGGATTTTAAGGGCGCCGCGTTCAGCCGCCAGATGCAGTTAACCGATTATGGACATAAAAAATATTTAAAAAAAAAGTTGGGAACATTAACCTTCGTCAAAAAATAAGTTCCTGACATCTGGGCACTATAGAAAATATACCAAAATGTAGGCGCGTTCATAACTTTTCTTCCGACGTACCGATCAGATTTTTGGGGCACCGCGTTCAGCCGCCAGATGCAGTTAACCGATTATGGACACAAAAAATATTTTAAAAAAAAGTTGGGAACATTAACCTTTGTCAAAAAATAAGTTCCTGACATCTGGCCACCATAGAAAATATACCGAAATGTAGGCCTATTCATTGCCTTTCTCATGACGTACCGATTGGATTTTTAGAGCACCGTGTTCAGCCGTCAGATGCAGTTAACCGATTATGGACACAACAAATATTAAAAAAAAAAAGTTGGGAACATTAACCTTCGTCAAAAAATAAGTTCCTGACATCTGGCCACCATAAAAAATATACCAAAATGTAGGCCTGTTCATTACCTTTTTCATGACGTACCGACTGGATTTTTATATCGCCGCGTTCAGCCGCCAGAAGTAGTTAACCGATTATGAACACAAAAAATATTTAAAAAAAAAGTTGGGAACATTAACCTTCGTCAAAAAATAAGTTCCTGACATCTGGGCACCATAGAAAATATACGAAAATGTAGGCGTGTTCATAACCTTTCTACCGACGTACCGATCAGATTTTTGGGGCACTGCGTTCAGCCGCCAGATGTAGTTAACCGATTATGGACACAAAAAATATTTAAAAAAAAAGTTGGGAACATTAACCTTCGTCAAAAAATAAGTTCCTGACATCTGGGTACCATAAAAAATATACCAAAATGTAGGCGTGTTTATAACCTTTCTACCGACGTACCGATCAGATTTTTGGGGCACCGCGTTCAGCCGCCAGATGCAGTTAACCGATTATGGACACAAAAAATATTTAAAAAAAAGTTTGGAACATTAACCTTCGTCAAAAAATAAGTTCCTGACATCTGGGCACCATAGACGTACCGATTGGATTTTTAGAGCACCGTGTTCAGCCGTCAGATGCAGTTAACCGATTATGGACACAACAAATATTAAAAAAAAAAAGTTGGGAACATTAACCTTCGTCAAAAAATAAGTTCCTGACATCTGGCCACCATAAAAAATATACCAAAATGTAGGCCTGTTCATTACCTTTTTCATGACGTACCGACTGGATTTTTATATCGCCGCGTTCAGCCGCCAGAAGTAGTTAACCGATTATGAACACAAAAAATATTTAAAAAAAAAGTTGGGAACATTAACCTTCGTCAAAAAATAAGTTCCTGACATCTGGGCACCATAGAAAATATACGAAAATGTAGGCGTGTTCATAACCTTTCTACCGACGTACCGATCAGATTTTTGGGGCACCGCGTTCAGCCGCCAGATGTAGTTAACCGATTATGGACACAAAAAATATTTAAAAAAAAAGTTGGGAACATTAACCTTCGTCAAAAAATAAGTTCCTGACATCTGGGTACCATAAAAAATATACCAAAATGTAGGCGTGTTTATAACCTTTCTACCGACGTACCGATCAGATTTTTGGGGCACCGCGTTCAGCCGCCAGATGCAGTTAACCGATTATGGACACAAAAAATATTTAAAAAAAAGTTTGGAACATTAACCTTCGTCAAAAAATAAGTTCCTGACATCTGGGCACCATAGAAAATATACGAAAATGTAGGCCTGTTCATTGCCTTTCTCATGACGTACCGATTGGATTTTTAGAGCACCGCGTTCATCCGCCAAATCCAGTTAACCGATTATGGACACAAAAAATATTTAAAAAAAAGTGTTGAACATTAACCTTCGTCAAAAAATAAGTTCCTGACATCTGGGCACCATAAAGAATATACCAAAATGTAGGCGTGTTCATAACTTTTCTTCCGACGTACCGATCAGATTTTTGGGGCGCCGCGTTCAGCCGCCAGATGCAGTTAACCGATTATGGACACAAAAAATATTTAAAAAAAAAAGTTGGGAACATTAACCTTCGTCAAAAAATAATTTCCTGACAGCTGGCCACCATAGAAAATATACCAAAATGTAGGCCTGTTCATTGCCTTTCTCATGACGTCCCGATTGGATTTTAAGGGCGCCGTGTTCAGCCGCCAGATGCAGTTAACCGATTATGGACACAAAAAATATTTAAAAAAAAAGTTGGGAACATTAACCTTCTCCAAAAAATAAGTTCCTGACAACTGGGCACCATAAAAAATAAACGAAAATGTAGGCCTTTTCATTGCCTTTCTCATGACGAACCGATTGGATTTTTAGAGCACCGCGTTCATCCGCCAAATCCAGTTAACCGATTATGGACACAAAAAATATTTAAAAAAAAAGTTGGGAACATTAACCTTCGTCAAAAAATAAGTTCCTGACATCTGGGCACTATAAAAAATATACCAAAATGTAGGCGCGTTCATAACTTTTCTTCCGACGTACCGATCAGATTTTTGGGGCACCGCGTTCAGCCGCCAGATGCAGTTAACCGATTATGGACACAAAAAATATTTAAAAAAAAAGTTGGGAACATTAACCTTCGTCAAAAAATAAGTTCCTGACATCTGGGCATAATAAAAAATTAACGAAAATGTAGGCCTGTTCATTGCCTTTCTCATGACGTACCGATTGGATTTTTAGAGCACCGCGTTCAGCCGTCAGATGCAGTTAACCGATTATGGACACAAAAAATATTTAAAAAAAAGTTTGGAACATTAACCTTCGTCAAAAAATAAGTTCCTGACATCTGGGCACCATAAAAAATATACCAAAATGTAGGCCTGTTCATTGCCTTTCTCATGACGTCCCGATTGGATTTTAAGGGCGCCGCGTTCAGCCGCCAGATGCAGTTAACCGATTATGGACATAAAAAATATTTAAAAAAAAAGTTGGGAACATTAACCTTCGTCAAAAAATAAGTTCCTGACATCTGGGCACTATAAAAAAAATACCAAAATGTAGGCGTGTTCATAACTTTTCTTCCGACGTACCGATCAGATTTTTGGGGCACCGCGTTCAGCCGCCAGATGCAGTTAACCGATTATGGACACAAAAAATATTTAAAAAAAAAGTTGGGAACATTAACCTTCGTCAAAAAATAAGTTCCTGACATCTACCCACCATAAAAAATATATCAAAATGTAGGCCTGTTCATTGCCTTTCTCATAACGTACCGATTGGATTTTGAGAGCACAGCGTTCATCCGCCAAATCCAGTTAACCGATTATGGACACAAAAAATATTGAAAAAAAAGTTGGGAACATTAACCTTCGTCAAAAAATAAGTTCCTGACATCTGGGCACCATAAAAAATATATCAAAATGTAGGCGTGTTCATAACTTTTCTTCCGACGTACCGATCAGATTTTTGGGGCACCGCGTTCAGCCGCCAGATGCAGTTAACCGATTATGGACACAACAAATATTTAAAAAAAAGTTGGGAACATTAACCTTCGTCAAAAAATAAGTTCCTGACATCTGTCTACCATAAAAAATATACCAAAATGTAGGCCTGTTGATTACCTTTCTTCCGACGTACCGATTGGATTTTCTAGGGCGCCGCATTCAGCCGCCAGATGCAGTTAACCGATTATGGACACAAAAAATATTTTAAAAAAAAGTTGGGAACATTAACCTTCGTCAAAAAATAAGATCCTGACATCTCACCACCATAAAGAACATACCAGAATGTAGGCCTGTTCATTACCTTTCTTCCGACGTACCGACTAGATTTTTGGGGCACCGCGTTCAGCCGCCAGATGCAGTTAACCGATTATGGACACAAAAAATATTTAAAAAAAAGTTGGGAACATTAACCTTCGTCGAAAAATAAGTTCCTGACATCTGGCCACCCTAAAGAATATACTGAAATGTAGGCCTATTCATTACCTTTCTTCCGACGTACCGATTGGATTTTTAGGACGCCGCGTTCAGCCGCCAGATGCAGTTAACCGATTATGGACACAAAAAATATTTAAAAAAAAAGTTGAGAACATTAACCTTCGTCAAAAAATAAGTTCCTGACATCTACCCACCATAAAAAATATATCAAAATGTAGGCCTGTTCATTGCCTTTCTTCCGACGTACCGATTGGATTTTGAGAGCACAGCGTTCATCCGCCAAATCCAGTTAACCGATTATGGACACAAAAAATATTTAAAAAAAAGTTGGGAACATTAACCTTCGTCAAAAAATAAGTTCCTGACATTTGGGCACCATAAAAAATATATCAAAATGTAGGCGTGTTCATAGCTTTTCTTCCGACGTACCGATCAGATTTTTGGGGCACCGCGTTCAGCCGCCAGATGCAGTTAACCGATTATGGACACAAAAAATATTTAAAAAAAAAGTTGGGAACATTAACCTTCGTCAAAAAATAAGTTCCTGACATCTGGCCACCATACAAAATATACTAAAATATAGGCGTGTTCATAACCTTTCTACCGACGTACCGATCAGATTTTTGGGGCACCGCGTTCAGCCGCCAGATGCAGTTAACCGATTATGGACACAACAAATATTTAAAAAAAAAGTTGGGAACATTAACCTTCGTCAAAAAATAAGTTCCTGACATCTGGCCACCATAGAAAATATACCAAAATGTAGGCCTGTTCATTGCCTTTCTCATGACGTCCCGACTGGATTTTAAAGGCGCCGCGTTCAGCCGCCAAATCCAGTTAACCGATTATGGACACAAAAAATATTTAAAAAAAAGTTGGGAACATTAACCTTCGTCAAAAAATAAGTTGCTGACATTTACCCACCATAAAAAATATATCAAAATGTAGGCCTGTTGATTACCTTTCTTCCGACGTACCGATTGGATTTTCTAGGGCGCCGCATTCAGCCGCCAGATGCAGTTAACCGATTATGGACACAAAAAATATTTTAAAAAAAAGTTGGGAACATTAACCTTCGTCAAAAAACAAGATCCTGACATCTCACCACCATAAAGAACATACCAGAATGTAGGCCTGTTCATTACCTTTCTTCCGACGTACCGACTAGATTTTTGGGGCACCGCGTTCAGCCGCCAGATGCAGTTAACCGATTATGGACACAAAAAATATTTAAAAAAAAGAATATACTGAAATGTAGGCCTATTCATTACCTTTCTTCCGACGTACCGATTGGATTTTTAGGACGCCGCGTTCAGCCGCCAGATGCAGTTAACCGATTATGGACACAAAAAATATTTAAAAAAAAAGTTGAGAACATTAACCTTCGTCAAAAAATAAGTTCCTGACATCTACCCACCATAAAAAATATATCAAAATGTAGGCCTGTTCATTGCCTTTCTTCCGACGTACCGATTGGATTTTGAGAGCACAGCGTTCATCCGCCAAATCCAGTTAACCGATTATGGACACAAAAAATATTTAAAAAAAAGTTGGGAACATTAACCTTCGTCAAAAAATAAGTTCCTGACATTTGGGCACCATAAAAAATATATCAAAATGTAGGCGTGTTCATAGCTTTTCTTCCGACGTACCGATCAGATTTTTGGGGCACCGCGTTCAGCCGCCAGATGCAGTTAACCGATTATGGACACAAAAAATATTTAAAAAAAAGGTTGGGAACATTAACCTTCGTCAAAAAATAAGTTCCTGACATCTGGGCACCATACAAAATATACTAAAATATAGGCGTGTTCATAACCTTTCTACCGACGTACCGATCAGATTTTTGGGGCACCGCGTTCAGCCGTCAGATGCAGTTAACCGATTATGGACACAACAAATATTTAAAAAAAAAGTTGGGAACATTAACCTTCGTCAAAAAATAAGTTCCTGACATCTGGCCACCATAGAAAATATACCAAAATGTAGGCCTGTTCATTGCCTTTCTCATGACGTCCCGACTGGATTTTAAAGGCGCCGCGTTCAGCCGCCAAATCCAGTTAACCGATTATGGACACAAAAAATATTTAAAAAAAAGTTGGGAACATTAACCTTCGTCAAAAAATAAGTTGCTGACATTTACCCACCATAAAAAATATATCAAAATGTAGGCCTGTTGATTACCTTTCTTCCGACGTACCGATTGGATTTTCTAGGGCGCCGCATTCAGCCGCCAGATGCAGTTAACCGATTATGGACACAAAAAATATTTTAAAAAAAAGTTGGGAACATTAACCTTCGTCAAAAAATAAGATCCTGACATCTCACCACCATAAAGAACATACCAGAATGTAGGCCTGTTCATTACCTTTCTTCCGACGTACCGACTAGATTTTTGGGGCACCGCGTTCAGCCGCCAGATGCAGTTAACCGATTATGGACACAAAAAATATTTAAAAAAAAGAATATACTGAAATGTAGGCCTATTCATTACCTTTCTTCCGACGTACCGATTGGATTTTTAGGACGCCGCGTTCAGCCGCCAGATGCAGTTAACCGATTATGGACACAAAAAATATTTAAAAAAAAAGTTGAGAACATTAACCTTCGTCAAAAAATAAGTTCCTGACATCTACCCACCATAAAAAATATATCAAAATGTAGGCCTGTTCATTGCCTTTCTTCCGACGTACCGATTGGATTTTGAGAGCACAGCGTTCATCCGCCAAATCCAGTTAACCGATTATGGACACAAAAAATATTTAAAAAAAAGTTGGGAACATTAACCTTCGTCAAAAAATAAGTTCCTGACATTTGGGCACCATAAAAAATATATCAAAATGTAGGCGTGTTCATAGCTTTTCTTCCGACGTACCGATCAGATTTTTGGGGCACCGCGTTCAGCCGCCAGATGCAGTTAACCGATTATGGACACAAAAAATATTTAAAAAAAAGGTTGGGAACATTAACCTTCGTCAAAAAATAAGTTCCTGACATCTGGGCACCATACAAAATATACTAAAATATAGGCGTGTTCATAACCTTTCTACCGACGTACCGATCAGATTTTTGGGGCACCGCGTTCAGCCGTCAGATGCAGTTAACCGATTATGGACACAACAAATATTTAAAAAAAAAGTTGGGAACATTAACCTTCGTCAAAAAATAAGTTCCTGACATCTGGCCACCATAGAAAATATACCAAAATGTAGGCCTGTTCATTGCCTTTCTCATGACGTCCCGACTGGATTTTAAAGGCGCCGCGTTCAGCCGCCAAATCCAGTTAACCGATTATGGACACAAAAAATATTTAAAAAAAAATTGGGAACATTAACCTTCGTCAAAAAATAAGTTCCTGACATCTACCCACCATAAAAAATATATCAAAATGTAGGCCTGTTCATTGCCTTTCTTCCGACGTACCGATTGGATTTTGAGAGCACAGCGTTCATCCGCCATATCCAGTTAACCGATTATGGACACAAAAAATATTTAAAAAAAAAAGTTGGGAACATTAACCTTCGTCAAAAAATAAGTTCCTGACAGCTGGTCACCATAGAAAATATACCAAAATGTAGGCCTGTTCATTGCCTTTCTCATGACGTCCCGATTGGATTTTAAGGGCGCCGCGTTCAGTCGCCAGAAGTAGTTAACCGATTATGAACACAAAAAATATTTAAAAAAAAAGTTGGGAACATTAACCTTCGTCAAAAAATAAGTTCCTGACATCTGGGCACCATAGAAAATATACGAAAATGTAGGCCTGTTCATTGCCTTTCTCATGACGTCCCGACTGGATTTTAAAGGCGCCGCGTTCAGCCGCCAAATCCAGTTAACCGATTATGGACACAAAAAATATTTAAAAAAAAAGTTGGGAACATTAACCTTCGTCAAAAAATAAGTTCCTGACATCTGGGTACCATAAAAAATATACCAAAATGTAGGCGTGTTCATAACCTTTCTACCGACGTACCGATCAGATTTTTGGGGCACCGCGTTCAGCCGCCAGGTGCAGTTAACCGATTATGGACACAAAAAATATTTAAAAAAAAGTTTGGAACATTAACCTTCGTCAAAAAATAAGTTCCTGACATCTGGGCACCATAAAAAATATACCAAAATGTAGGACTGTTCATTGCCTTTCTCATGACGTCCCGATTGGATTTTAAGGGCGCCGCGTTCAGCCGCCAGATGCAGTTAACCGATTATGGACACAAAAAATATTTTAAAAAAAAGTTGGGAACATTAACCTTCGTCAAAAAATAAGTTTCTGACAACTGGGCACCATAAAAAATAAACGAAAATGTAGGCCTGTTCATTGCCTTTCTCATGACATACCGATTGGATTTTTAGAGCACCGCGTTCATCCGCCAAATCCAGCTAACCGATTATGGACACAAAAAATATTTAAAAAAAAAGTTGGGAACATTAACCTTCGTCAAAAAATAAGTTCCTGACATCTGGGCACTATAAAAAATATACCAAAATGTAGGCGCGTTCATAACTTTTCTTCCGACGTACCGATCAGATTTTTGGGGCACCGCGTTCAGCCGCCAGATGCAGTTAACCGATTATGGACACAAAAAATATTTAAAAAAAAAGTTGGGAACATTAACCTTCGTCAAAAAATAAGTTCCTGACATCTGGGCACCATAAAAAATAAACGAAAATGTAGGCCTGTTCATTGCCTTTCTCATGACGTACCGATTGGATTTTTAGAGCACCGCGTTCAGCCGCCAGATGCAGTTAACCGATTATGGACACAAAAAATATTTAAAAAAAAGTTTGGAACATTAACCTTCGTCAAAAAATAAGTTCCTGACATCTGGCCACCATAGAAAATATACCAAAATGTAGGCCTATTCATTGCCTTTCTCATGACGTACCGATTGGATTTTTAGGGCGCCGCGTTCAGCCGTCAGATGCAGTTAACCGATTATGGACACAACAAATATTTAAAAAAAAAAGTTGGGAACATTAACCTTCGTCAAAAAATAAGTTCCTGATATCTGGCCACCATAAAAATATACCAAAATGTAGGCCTGTTCATTACCTTTCTCATGACGTCCCGATTGGATTTTAAGGGCGCCGCGTTCAGCCGCCAGATGCAGTTAACCGATTATGGACATAAAAAATATTTAAAAAAAAAGTTGGGAACATTAACCTTTGTCAAAAAATAAGTTCCTGACATCTGGCCACCATAAAAATATACCAAAATGTAGGCCTCTTCATTACCTTTCTCATGACGTCCCGATTGGATTTTAAGGGCGCCGCGTTCAGCCGCCAGATGCAGTTAACCGATTATGGACACAACAAATATTTAAAAAAAAAGTTGGGAACATTAACCTTCGTCAAAAAATAAGTTCCTGACATCTGGCCACCATAGAAAATATACCAAAATGTAGGCCTGTTCATTGCCTTTCTCATGACGTCCCGACTGGATTTTAAAGGCGCCGCGTTCAGCCGCCAAATCCAGTTAACCGATTATGGACACAAAAAATATTTTAAAAAAAAGTTGGGAACATTAACCTTTGTCAAAAAATAAGTTCCTGACATCTGGCCACCATAAAAATATACCAAAATGTAGGCCTCTTCATTACCTTTCTCATGACGTCCCGATTGGATTTTAAGGGCGCCGCGTTCAGCCGCCAGATGCAGTTAACCGATTATGGACACAACAAATATTTAAAAAAAAAGTTGGGAACATTAACCTTCGTCAAAAAATAAGTTCCTGACATCTGGCCACCATAGAAAATATACCAAAATGTAGGCCTGTTCATTGCCTTTCTCATGACGTCCCGACTGGATTTTAAAGGCGCCGCGTTCAGCCGCCAAATCCAGTTAACCGATTATGGACACAAAAAATATTTAAAAAAAAGTTGGGAACATTAACCTTCGTCAAAAAATAAGTTCCTGACATCTACCCACCATAAAAAATATATCAAAATGTAGGCCTGTTCATTGCCTTTCTTCCGACGTACCGATTGGATTTTGAGAGCACAGCGCTCATCCGCCATATCCAGTTAACCGATTATGGACACAAAAAATATTTAAAAAAAAAAGTTGGGAACATTAACCTTCGTCAAAAAATAAGTTCCTGACATCTGGGCACCATAGAAAATATACGAAAATGTAGGCCTGGTCATTGCCTTTCTCATGACGTCCCGACTGGATTTTAAAGGCGCCGCGTTCAGCCGCCAAATCCAGTTAACCGATTATGGACACAAAAAATATTTTAAAAAAAAGTTGGGAACATTAACCTTTGTCAAAAAATAAGTTCCTGACATCTGGCCACCATAAAAATATACCAAAATGTAGGCCTCTTCATTACCTTTCTCATGACGTCCCGATTGGATTTTAAGGGCGCCGCGTTCAGCCGCCAGATGCAGTTAACCGATTATGGACACAACAAATATTTAAAAAAAAAGTTGGGAACATTAACCTTCGTCAAAAAATAAGTTCCTGACAGCTGGTCACCATAGAAAATATACCAAAATGTAGGCCTGTTCATTGCCTTTCTCATGACGTCCCGATTGGATTTTAAGGGCGCCGCGTTCAGTCGCCAGAAGTAGTTAACCGATTATGAACACAAAAAATATTTAAAAAAAAAGTTGGGAACATTAACCTTCGTCAAAAAATAAGTTCCTGACATCTGGGCACCATAGAAAATATACGAAAATGTAGGCCTGGTCATTGCCTTTCTCATGACGTACCGATTGGATTTTTAGAGCACCGCGTTCATCCGCCAAATCCAGTTAACCGATTATGGACACAAAAAATATTTAAAAAAAAAGTTGGGAACATTAACCTTCGTCAAAAAATAAGTTCCTGACATCTGGGTACCATAAAAAATATACCAAAATGTAGGCGTGTTCATAACCTTTCTACCGACGTACCGATCAGATTTTTGGGGCACCGCGTTCAGCCGCCAGGTGCAGTTAACCGATTATGGACACAAAAAATATTTAAAAAAAAGTTTGGAACATTAACCTTCGTCAAAAAATAAGTTCCTGACATCTGGGCACCATAAAAAATATACCAAAATGTAGGACTGTTCATTGTCTTTCTCATGACGTCCCGATTGGATTTTAAGGGCGCCGCGTTCAGCCGCCAGATGCAGTTAACCGATTATGGACACAAAAAATATTTTAAAAAAAAGTTGGGAACATTAACCTTCGTCAAAAAATAAGTTCCTGACAACTGGGCACCATAAAAAATAAACGAAAATGTAGGCCTGTTCATTGCCTTTCTCATGACATACCGATTGGATTTTTAGAGCACCGCGTTCATCCGCCAAATCCAGCTAACCGATTATGGACACAAAAAATATTTAAAAAAAAAGTTGGGAACATTAACCTTCGTCAAAAAATAAGTTCCTGACATCTGGGCACTATAAAAAATATACCAAAATGTAGGCGCGTTTATAACTTTTCTTCCGACGTACCGATCAGATTTTTGGGGCACCGCGTTCAGCCGCCAGATGCAGTTAACCGATTATGGACACAAAAAATATTTAAAAAAAAAGTTGGGAACATTAACCTTCGTCAAAAAATAAGTTCCTGACATCTGGGCATAATAAAAAATAAACGAAAATGTAGGCCTGTTCATTGCCTTTCTCATGACGTACCGATTGGATTTTTAGAGCACCGCGTTCAGCCGCCAGATGCAGTTAACCGATTATGGACACAAAAAATATTTAAAAAAAGTTTGGAACATTAACCTTCGTCAAAAAATAAGTTCCTGACATCTGGGCACCATAAAAAATATACCAAAATGTAGGCCTGTTCATTGCCTTTCTCATGACGTCCCGATTGGATTTTAAGGGCGCCGCGTTCAGCCGCCAGATGCAGTTAACCGATTATGGACATAAAAAATATTTAAAAAAAAAGTTGGGAACATTAACCTTCGTCAAAAAATAAGTTCCTGACATCTGGGCACTATAAAAAATATACCAAAATGTAGGCGTGTTCATAACTTTTCTTCCGACGTACCGATCAGATTTTTGGGGCACCGCGTTCAGCCGCCAGATGCAGTTAACCGATTATGGAAACAAAAAATATTTAAAAAAAAAGTTGGGAACATTAACCTTCGTCAAAAAATAAGTTCCTGACATCTGGCCACCATAGAAAATATACCAAAATGTAGGCCTATTCATTGCCTTTCTCATGACGTACCGATTGGATTTTTAGGGCGCCGCGTTCAGTCGTCAGATGCAGTTAACCGATTATGGACACAACAAATATTTAAAAAAAAAAGTTGGGAACATTAACCTTCGTCAAAAAATAAGTTCCTGATATCTGGCCACCATAAAAATATACCAAAATGTAGGCCTGTTCATTACCTTTCTCATGACGTCCCGATTGGATTTTAAGGGCGCCGCGTTCAGCCGCCAGATGCAGTTAACCGATTATGGACATAAAAAATATTTAAAAAAAAAGTTGGGAACATTAACCTTCGTCAAAAAATAAGTTCCTGACATCTGGGCACTATAAAAAATATACCAAAATGTAGGCGTGTTCATAACTTTTCTTCCGACGTACCGATCAGATTTTTGGGGCACCGCGTTCAGCCGCCAGATGCAGTTAACCGATTATGGACACAAAAAATATTTTAAAAAAAAGTTGGGAACATTAACCTTTGTCAAAAAATAAGTTCCTGACATCTGGCCACCATAGAAAATATACCAAAATGTAGGCCTATTCATTGCCTTTCTCATGACGTACCGATTGGATTTTTGGGGCGCCGTGTTCAGCCGTCAGATGCAGTTAACCGATTATGGACACAGCAAATATTAAAAAACAAATTTGGGAACATTAACCTTCGTCAAAAAATAAGTTCTTGACATCTGGCCACCATAAAAAATATACCAAAATGTAGGCCTGTTCATTACCTTTCTCATGACGTACCGACTGGATTTTTATATCGCCGCGTTCAGCCGCCAGAAGTAGTTAACCGATTATGAACACAAAAAATATTTAAAAAAAAAGTTGGGAACATTAACCTTCGTCAAAAAATAAGTTCCTGACATCTGGGTACCATAAAAAATATACCAAAATGTAGGCGTGTTTATAACCTTTCTACCGACGTACCGATCAGATTTTTGGGCCACCGCGTTCAGCCGCCAGATGCAGTTAACCGATTATGGACACAAAAAATATTTAAAAAAAGTTTGGAACATTAACCTTCGTCAAAAAATAAGTTCCTGACATCTGGGCACCATAGAAAATATACGAAAATGTAGGCCTGTTCATTGCCTTTCTCATGACGTACCGATTGGATTTTTAGAGCACCGCGTTCATCCGCCAAATCCAGTTAACCGATTATGGACACAAAAAATATTTAAAAAAAAAGTGTTGAACATTAACCTTCGTCAAAAAATAAGTTCCTGACATCTGGGCACCATAAAAAATATACCAAAATGTAGGCGTGTTCATAACCTTTCTACCGACGTACCGATCAGATTTTTGGGGCACCGCGTTCAGCCGCCAGATGCAGTTAACCGATTATGGACACAAAAAATATTTAAAAAAAAAGTTGGGAACATTAACCTTCGTCAAAAAATAAGTTCCTGACATCTCGCCACCATAGAAAATATACCAAAATGTAGGCCTATTCATTGCCTTTCTCATGACGTACCGATTGGATTTTTAGGGCGCCGCGTTCAGCCGTCAGATGCAGTTAACCGATTATGGACACAACAAATATTTAAAAAAAAAAGTTGGGAACATTAACCTTCGTCAAAAAATAAGTTCCTGATATCTGGCCACCATAAAAATATACCAAAATGTAAACCTGTTCATTACCTTTCTCATGACGTCCCGATTGGATTTTAAGGGCGCCGCGTTCAGCCGCCAGATGCAGTTAACCGATTATGGACATAAAAAATATTTAAAAAAAAAGTTGGGAACATTAACCTTCGTCAAAAAATAAGTTCCTGACATCTGGGTACCATAAAAAATATACCAAAATGTACGCGTGTTTATAACCTTTCTACCGACGTACCGATCAGATTTTTGGGGCACCGCGTTCAGCCGCCAGATGCAGTTAACCGATTATGGACACAAAAAATATTTAAAAAAAAGTTTGGAACATTAACCTTCGTCAAAACATAAGTTCCTGACATCTGGGCACCATAGAAAATATACGAAAATGTAGGCCTGTTCATTGCCTTTCTCATGACGTACAGAATGGATTTTTAGAGCACCGCGTTCATCCGCCAAATCCAGTTAACCGATTATGGACACAAAAAATATTTAAAAAAAAAGTGTTGAACATTAACCTTCGTCAAAAAATAAGTTCCTGACATCTGGGAACCGTAAAAGATATACCAAAATGTAGGCGTGTTCATAACCTTTCTACCGACGTACCGATCAGATTTTTGGGGCACCGCGTTCAGCCGCCAGATGCAGTTAACCGATTATGGACACAAAAAATATTAAAAAAAAAGTTTGGAACATTAACCTTCGTCAAAAAATAAGTTCCTGACATCGGCCCACCATAAAAAATATACCAAAATGTAGGCCTGTTCATTGCCTTTCTCATGACGTACCGATTGGATTTTTAGAGCACCGCGCTCATCCGCCAAATCCAGTTAACCGATTATGGACACAAAAAATATTTAAAAAAAAAGTTGGGAACATTAACCTTCGTCAAAAAATAAGTTCCTGACATCTGGCCACCATAAGAAATATACCAAAATGTAGGCCTGTTCATTGCCTTTCTCATGACGTACCGATTGGATTTTTAGAGCACCGCGCTCATCCGCCAAATCCAGTTAACCGATTATGGACACAAAAAATATTTAAAAAAAAAGTTGGGAACATTAACCTTCGTCAAAAAATAAGTTCCTGACATCTGGGTACCATAAAAAATATACCAAAATGTAGGCGCGTTCATAACTTTTCTTCCGACGTACCGATCAGATTTTTGGGGCACCGCGTTCAGCCGCCAGATGCAGTTAACCGATTATGGACACAAAAAATATTAAAAAAAAAAGTTGGAAACATTAACCTTCGTCAAAAAATAAGTTTCTGACATCTGGGCACCATACAAAATAAACGAAAATGTAGGCCTGTTCATTGCCTTTCTCATGACGTACCGATTGGATTTTTAGAGCACCGCGTTCAGCCGCCAGATGCAGTTAACCGATTATGGACACAAAAAATATTTAAAAAAAAGTTTGGAACATTAACCTTCGTCAAAAAATAAGTTCCTGACATCTGGGTACCATAAAAAATATACCAAAATGTAGGCGTGTTTATAACCTTTCTACCGACGTACCGATCAGATTTTTGGGCCACCGCGTTCAGCCGCCAGATGCAGTTAACCGATTATGGACACAAAAAATATTTAAAAAAAGTTTGGAACATTAACCTTCGTCAAAAAATAAGTTCCTGACATCTGGGCACCATAGAAAATATACGAAAATGTAGGCCTGTTCATTGCCTTTCTCATGACGTACCGATTGGATTTTTAGAGCACCGCGTTCATCCGCCAAATCCAGTTAACCGATTATGGACACAAAAAATATTTAAAAAAAAAGTGTTGAACATTAACCTTCGTCAAAAAATAAGTTCCTGACATCTGGGCACCATAAAAAATATACCAAAATGTAGGCGTGTTCATAACCTTTCTACCGACGTACCGATCAGATTTTTGGGGCACCGCGTTCAGCCGCCAGATGCAGTTAACCGATTATGGACACAAAAAATATTTAAAAAAAAAGTTGGGAACATTAACCTTCGTCAAAAAATAAGTTCCTGACATCTCGCCACCATAGAAAATATACCAAAATGTAGGCCTATTCATTGCCTTTCTCATGACGTACCGATTGGATTTTTAGGGCGCCGCGTTCAGCCGTCAGATGCAGTTAACCGATTATGGACACAACAAATATTTAAAAAAAAAAGTTGGGAACATTAACCTTCGTCAAAAAATAAGTTCCTGATATCTGGCCACCATAAAAATATACCAAAATGTAAACCTGTTCATTACCTTTCTCATGACGTCCCGATTGGATTTTAAGGGCGCCGCGTTCAGCCGCCAGATGCAGTTAACCGATTATGGACATAAAAAATATTTAAAAAAAAAGTTGGGAACATTAACCTTCGTCAAAAAATAAGTTCCTGACATCTGGGTACCATAAAAAATATACCAAAATGTACGCGTGTTTATAACCTTTCTACCGACGTACCGATCAGATTTTTGGGGCACCGCGTTCAGCCGCCAGATGCAGTTAACCGATTATGGACACAAAAAATATTTAAAAAAAAGTTTGGAACATTAACCTTCGTCAAAACATAAGTTCCTGACATCTGGGCACCATAGAAAATATACGAAAATGTAGGTCTGTTCATTGCCTTTCTCATGACGTACAGATTGGATTTTTAGAGCACCGCGTTCATCCGCCAAATCCAGTTAACCGATTATGGACACAAAAAATATTTAAAAAAAAAGTGTTGAACATTAACCTTCGTCAAAAAATAAGTTCCTGACATCATCTGGGAACCGTAAAAGATATACCAAAATGTAGGCGTGTTCATAACCTTTCTACCGACGTACCGATCAGATTTTTGGGGCACCGCGTTCAGCCGCCAGATGCAGTTAACCGATTATGGACACAAAAAATATTAAAAAAAAAGTTTGGAACATTAACCTTCGTCAAAAAATAAGTTCCTGACATCGGCCCACCATAAAAAATATACCAAAATGTAGGCCTGTTCATTGCCTTTCTCATGACGTACCGATTGGATTTTTAGAGCACCGCGCTCATCCGCCAAATCCAGTTAACCGATTATGGACACAAAAAATATTTAAAAAAAAAGTTGGGAACATTAACCTTCGTCAAAAAATAAGTTCCTGACATCTGGCCACCATAAGAAATATACCAAAATGTAGGCCTGTTCATTGCCTTTCTCATGACGTACCGATTGGATTTTTAGAGCACCGCGCTCATCCGCCAAATCCAGTTAACCGATTATGGACACAAAAAATATTTAAAAAAAAAGTTGGGAACATTAACCTTCGTCAAAAAATAAGTTCCTGACATCTGGGTACCATAAAAAATATACCAAAATGTAGGCGCGTTCATAACTTTTCTTCCGACGTACCGATCAGATTTTTGGGGCACCGCGTTCAGCCGCCAGATGCAGTTAACCGATTATGGACACAAAAAATATTAAAAAAAAAAGTTGGAAACATTAACCTTCGTCAAAAAATAAGTTTCTGACATCTGGGCACCATACAAAATAAACGAAAATGTAGGCCTGTTCATTGCCTTTCTCATGACGTACCGATTGGATTTTTAGAGCACCGCGTTCAGCCGCCAGATGCAGTTAACCGATTATGGACACAAAAAATATTTAAAAAAAAGTTTGGAACATTAACCTTCGTCAAAAAATAAGTTCCTGACATCTGGGCACCATAAAAAATACACCAAAATGTAGGCCTGTTCATAACTTTTCTTCCGACGTACAGATCAGATTTTTGGGGCACCGCGTTCAGCCGCCAGATGCAGTTAACCGATTATGGACACAAAAAATATTTAAAAAAAAGTTGGGAACATTAACCTTCGTCAAAAAATAAGTTCCTGACATCTGGCCACCATAGAAAATATACCAAAATGTAGGCCTATTCATTGCCTTTCTCATGACGTACCGATTGGATTTTTAAGGCGCCGCGTTCAGCCGTCAGATGCAGTTAACCGATTATGGACACAACAAATATTTAAAAAAAAAGTTGGGAACATTAACCTTCGTCAAAAAATAAGTTCCTGTAATCTGGCCACCATAAAAAATAAACGAAAATGTAGGCCTGTTCATTGCCTTGCTCATGACGTACCGATTGGATTTTTAGGGCGCCGCGTTCAGCCGCCAGATGCAGTTAACCGATTATGGACACAAAAAATATTTAAAAAAAAAAGTTGGGAACATTAACCTTCGTCAAAAAATAAGTTCCTGACATCTGGCTACCATAAGAAATATACCAAAATGTAGGCCTATTCATTGCCTTTCTAATGACGTACCGTTTGGATTTTTAGGGCGCCGCGTTCAGCCGCCAGATGCAGTTAACCGATTATGGACACAAAAAATATTTAAAAAAAAAGTTGGGAACATTAACCTTCGTCAAAAAATAAGTTCCTGACATCTGGGCACTATAAAAAATATACCAAAATGTAGGCGCGTTCATAACTTTTCTTCCGACGTACCGATCAGATTTTTGGGGCACCGCGTTCAGCCGCCAGATGCAGTTAACCGATTATGGACACAAAAAATATTAAAAAAAAAAGTTGGGAACATTAACCTTCGTCAAAAAATAAGTTCCTGACATCTGGGCACCATACAAAATAAACGAAAATGTAGGCCTGTTCATTGCCTTTCTCATGACGTACCGATTGGATTTTTAGAGCACCGCGTTCAGCCGCCAGATGCAGTTAACCGATTATGGACACAAAAAATATTTAAAAAAAAGTTTGGAACATTAACCTTCGTCAAAAAATAAGTTCCTGACATCTGGGCACCATAAAAAATATACCAAAATGTAGGCCTGTTCATAACTTTTCTTCCGACGTACAGATCAGATTTTTGGGGCACCGCGTTCAGCCGCCAGATGCAGTTAACCGATTATGGACACAAAAAATATTTAAAAAAAAAGTTGGGAACATTAACCTTCGTCAAAAAATAAGTTCCTGACATCTGGCTACCATAGAAAATATACCAAAATGTAGGCCTATTCATTGCCTTTCTCATGACGTACCGATTGGATTTTTAGGGCGCCGCGTTCAGCCGCCAGATGCAGTTAACCGATTATGGACACAACAAATATTTAAAAAAAAAGTTGGGAACATTAACCTTCGTCAAAAAATAAGTTCCTGACATCTGGCCACCATAAAAAATAAACGAAAATGTAGGCCTGTTCATTGCCTTTCTCATGACGTACCGATTGGATTTTTAGGGCGCCGCGTTCAGCCGCCAGATGCAGTTAACCGATTATGGACACAAAAAATATTTAAAAAAAAAAGTTGGGAACATTAACCTTCGTCAAAAAATAAGTTCCTGACATCTGGTCACCTTAAAAAATATACCAAAATGTAGGCCTGTTCATTGCCTTTCTCATGACGTCCCGATTGGATTTTAAGGGCGCCGCGTTCAGCCGCCAGATGCAGTTAACCGATTATGGACACAAAAAATATTTAAAAAAAAAGTTGGGAACATTAACCTTCGTCAAAAAATAAGTTCCGGACATCTGGCCACCATTAAAAATATACCAAAATGTAGGCCTGTTCATTGCCTTTCTCATGACGTACCGATTGGATTTTTAGGGCGCCGCGTTCAGCCGCCAGATGCAGTTAACCGATTATGGACACAAAAAATATTTAAAAAAAAAAGTTGGGAACATTAACCTTCGTCAAAAAATAAGTTCCGGACATCTGGCCACCATTAAAAATATACCAAAATGTAGGCCTGTTCATTGCCTTTCTCATGACGTCCCGATTGGATTTAAAGGGCCGCGTTCAGCCGCCTGAAGTAGTTAACCGATTATGAACACAAAAAATATTTAAAAAAAAAGTTGGGAACATTAACCTTCGTCAAAAAATAAGTTCCTGACATCTGGGCACCATAAAAAATAAACGAAAATGTAGGCCTGTTCATTGCCTTTCTCATGACGTACCGATTGGATTTTTAGAGCACCGCGTTCATCCGCCAAATCCAGTTAATCGATTATGGACACAAAAAATATTTAAAAAAAAAGTTGGGAACATTAACCTTCGTCAAAAAATAAAAAATAAGTTCCTGACATCTGGCCACCATAGGAAATATACCAAAATGTAGGCCTATTCATTGCCTTTCTCATGACGTAGCGATTGGATTTTAAGGGCGACGCGTTCAGCCGTCAGATGCAGTTAACCGATTATGGACACAACAAATATTAAAAAAAAAAAGTTGGGAACATTAACCTTCGTCAAAAAATAAGTTCCTGACACCTGGCCACCATAAAAAATATACCAAAATGTAGGCCTGTTCATTACCTTTCTCATGACGTACCGACTGGATTTTTAGAGCACCGCGTTCATCCGCCAAATCCAGTTAATCGATTATGGACACAAAAAATATTTAAAAAAAAAGTTGGGAACATTAACCTTCGTCAAAAAATAAAAAATAAGTTCCTGACATCTGGCCACCATAGAAAATATACCAAAATGTAGGCCTATTCATTGCCTTTCTCATGACGTAGCGATTGGATTTTAAGGGCGACGCGTTCAGCCGTCAGATGCAGTTAACCGATTATGGACACAACAAATATTAAAAAAAAAAAGTTGGGAACATTAACCTTCGTCAAAAAATAAGTTCCGGACATCTGGCCACCATTAAAAATATACCAAAATGTAGGCCTGTTCATTGCCTTTCTCATGACGTCCCGATTGGATTTAAAGGGCCGCGTTCAGCCGCCTGAAGTAGTTAACCGATTATGAACACAAAAAATATTTAAAAAAAAAGTTGGGAACATTAACCTTCGTCAAAAAATAAGTTCCTGACATCTGGGCACCATAAAAAATAAACGAAAATGTAGGCCTGTTCATTGCCTTTCTCATGACGTACCGATTGGATTTTTAGAGCACCGCGTTCATCCGCCAAATCCAGTTAATCGATTATGGACACAAAAAATATTTAAAAAAAAAGTTGGGAACATTAACCTTCGTCAAAAAATAAAAAATAAGTTCCTGACATCTGGCCACCATAGAAAATATACCAAAATGTAGGCCTATTCATTGCCTTTCTCATGACGTAGCGATTGGATTTTAAGGGCGACGCGTTCAGCCGTCAGATGCAGTTAACCGATTATGGACACAACAAATATTAAAAAAAAAAAGTTGGGAACATTAACCTTCGTCAAAAAATAAGTTCCTGACACCTGGCCACCATAAAAAATATACCAAAATGTAGGCCTGTTCATTACCTTTCTCATGACGTACCGACTGGATTTTTAGAGCACCGCGTTCATCCGCCAAATCCAGTTAACCGATTATGGACACAAAAAATATTTAAAAAAAAAGTTGGGAACATTAACCTTCGTCAAAAAATAAGTTCCTGACATCTGGGTACCATAAAAAATATACCAAAATGTAGGCCTGTTCGTTACCTTTCTCATGACGTACCGACTGGATTTTTATATCGCCGCGTTCAGCCGCCAGAAGTAGTTAACCGATTATGAACACACAAAATATTTAAAAAAAAAGTTGGGAACATTAACCTTCGTCAAAAAATAAGTTCCTGACATCTGGCCACCATAAAAAATATACCAAAATGTAGGCCTGTTCGTTACCTTTCTCAGGACGTACCGACTGGATTTTTATATCGCCGCGTTCAGCCGCCAGAAGCAGTTAACCGATTATGAACACAAAAAATATTTAAAAAAAAAGTTGGGAACATTAACCTTCGTCAAAAAATAAGTTCCTGACATCTGGCCACCATAGAAAATATACCAAAATGTAGGCCTATTCATTGCCTTTCTCATGACGTACCGATTGGATTTTTAGGGCGCCGGGTTCAGCCGCCAGATGCAGTTAACCGATTATCGACACAAAAAATATTTAAAAAAAAAGTTGGGAACATTAACCTTCGTCAAAAAATAAGTTCCTGACATCTGGCCACCATAAAAAATATACCAAAATGTTGGCCTGTTCATAACTTTTTTTCCGACGTACCGATCAGATTTTTGAGGCACCGCGTTCAGCCGCCAGATGCAGTTAACCGATTATGGACACAAAAAATATTTAAAAAAAAAGTTGGGAACATTAACCTTCGTCAAAAAATAAGTTCCTGACATCTGGGCACTATAAAAGATATACCAAAATGTAGGCGTGTTCATAACTTTTCTTCCGACGTACCGATCAGATTTTTGGGGCACCGCGTTCAGCCGCCAGATGCAGTTAACCGATTATGGACACAAAAAATATTTAAAAAAAAAGTTGGGAACATTAACCTTCGTCAAAAAATAAGTTCCTGACAGCTGGTCACCATAGAAAATATACCAAAATGTAGGCCTATTCATTGCCCTTCTCATGACGTCCCGATTGGATTTTAAGGGCGCCGCGTTCAGCCGCCAAATCCAGTTAACCGATTATGGACACAAAAAATATTTAAAAAAAAAAGTTGGGAACATTAACCTTCGTCAAAAAATAAGTTCCTGACATCTGGCCACCATAAAAAATAAACGAAAATGTAGGCCTGTTCATTACCTTTCTCATGACGTACCGACTGGATTTTTAGAGCACCGCGTTCATCCGCCAAATCCAGTTAACCGATTATGGACACAAAAAATATTTAAAAAAAAAGTTGGGAACATTAACCTTCGTCAAAAAATAAGTTCCTGACATCTGGGTACCATAAAAAATATACCAAAATGTAGGCCTGTTCGTTACCTTTCTCATGACGTACCGACTGGATTTTTATATCGCCGCGTTCAGCCGCCAGATGTAGTTAACCGATTATGAACACAAAAAATATTTAAAAAAAAAGTTGGGAACATTAACCTTCGTCAAAAAATAAGTTCCTGACATCTGGCCACCATAAAAAATATACCAAAATGTAGGCCTGTTTGTTACCTTTCTCATGACTTACCGACTGGATTTTTATATCGCCGCGTTCAGCCGCCAGAAGTAGTTAACCGATTATGAACACAAAAAATATTTAAAAAAAAAGTTGGGAACATTAACCTTCGTCAAAAAATAAGTTCCTGACATCTGGCCACCATAGAAAATATACCAAAATGTAGGCCTATTCATTGCCTTTCTCATGACGTACCGATTGGATTTTTAGGGCGCCGGGTTCAGCCGCCAGATGCAGTTAACCGATTATGGACACAAAAAATATTTAAAAAAAAAGTTGGGAACATTAACCTTCGTCAAAAAATAAGTTCCTGACATCTGGGCACTATAAAAGATATACCAAAATGTAGGCGTGTTCATAACTTTTCTTCCGACGTACCGATCAGATTTTTGAGGCACCGCGTTCAGCCGCCAGATGCAGTTAACCGATTATGGACACAAAAAATATTTAAAAAAAAAGTTGGGAACATTAACCTTCGTCAAAAAATAAGTTCCTGACATCTGGGCACTATAAAAGATATACCAAAATGTAGGCGTGTTCATAACTTTTCTTCCGACGTACCGATCAGATTTTTGGGGCACCGCGTTCAGCCGCCAGATGCAGTTAACCGATTATGGACACAAAAAATATTTAAAAAAAAAGTTGGGAACATTAACCTTCGTCAAAAAATAAGTTCCTGACAGCTGGTCACCATAGAAAATATACCAAAATGTAGGCCTATTCATTGCCCTTCTCATGACGTCCCGATTGGATTTTAAGGGCGCCGCGTTCAGCCGCCAAATCCAGTTAACCGATTATGGACACAAAAAATATTTAAAAAAAAAAGTTGGGAACATTAACCTTCGTCAAAAAATAAGTTCCTGACATCTGGCCACCATAAAAAATAAACGAAAATGTAGGCCTGTTCATTGCCTTTCTCATGACGTCCCGATTGGATTTTAAGGGCGCCGCGTTCAGCCGCCAAATCCAGTTAACCGATTATGGACACAAAAAATATTTAAAAAAAAAGTTGGGAACATTAACCTTCGTCAAAAAATAAGTTCCTGACATCTGGCCACCATAAAAAATATACCAAAATGTAGGCCTGTTCGTTACCTTTCTCATGACGTACCGACTGGATTTTTATATCGCCGCGTTCAGCCGCCAGAAGTAGTTAACCGATTATGAACACAAAAAATATTTAAAAAAAAAGTTGGGAACATTAACCTTCGTCAAAAAATAAGTTCCTGACATCTGGCCACCATAGAAAATATACCAAAATGTAGGCCTATTCATTGCCTTTCTCATGACGTACCGATTGGATTTTTAGGGTGCCGCGTTCAGCCGCCAGATGCAGTTAACCGATTATGGACACAAAAAATATTTAAAAAAAAAGTTGGGAACATTAACCTTCGTCAAAAAATAAGTTCCTGACATCTGGCCACCATAAGAAATATACCAAAATGTAGGCCTATTCATTGCCTTTCTCATGACGTACCGATTGGATTTTTAGGGCGCCGCGTTCAGCCGCCAGATGCAGTTAACCGATTATGGACACAACAAATATTTAAAAAAAAAGTTGGGAACATTAACCTTCGTCAAAAAATAAGTTCCTGACATCTGGCCACCATAAAAAATAAACGAAAATGTAGGCCTGTTCATTGCCTTTCTCATGACGTACCGATTGGATTTTTAGGGCGCCGCGCTCAGTGGCCAGATGCAGTTAACCAATTATGAACAAAAAAAATATTTAAAAAAAAAGTTGGGAACATTAACCTTCGTCAAAAAATATGTTCCTGACAGTTGGTCACCATAGAAAATATACCAAAATGTAGGCCTGTTCATTGCCTTTCTCATGACGTCCCGATTGGATTTTAAGGGCGCCGCGTTCAGCCGCCAAATGCAGTTAACCGATTATGGACACAAAAAATATTTAAAAAAAAAGTTGGGAACATTAACCTTCGTCAAAAAATAAGTTCCGGACATCTGGCCACCATAAAAAATATACCAAAATGTAGGCCTGTTCATTGCCTTTCTCATGACGTCCCGATTGGATTTTAAGGGCGCCGCGTTCAGCCGTCAGATGCAGTTAACCGATTATGGACACAACAAATATTTAAAAAAAAAGTTGGGAACATTAACCTTCGTCAAAAAATAAGTTCCTGACATCTGGCCACCATAGAAAATATACCAAAATGTAGGCCTATTCATTGCCTTTCTCATGACGTACCGATTGGATTTTTAGGGCGCCGCGTTCAGCCGCCAGATGCAGTTAACCGATTATGGACACAAAAAATATTTAAAAAAAAAAGTTGGGAACATTAACCTTCGTCAAAAAATAAGTTCCTGACAGCTAGTCACCATAGAAAATATACCAAAATGTAGGCCTGTTCATTGCCTTTCTCATGACGTCCCGATTGGATTTAAAGGGCGCCGCGTTCAGCCGCCAGATGCAGTTAACCGATTATGGACACAAAAAATATTTAAAAAAAAAGTTGGGAACATTAACCTTCGTCAAAAAATAAGTTCCTGACATCTGGGCACCATAAAAAATAAACGAAAATGTAGGCCTGTTCATTGCCTTTCTCATGACGTACCGATTGGATTTTTAGAGCACCGCGTTCATCCGCCAAATCCAGTTAATCGATTATGGACACAAAAAATATTTAAAAAAAAAGTTGGGAACATTAACCTTCGTCAAAAAATAAGTTCCTGACATCTGGGCACTATAAAAAATAAACCAAAATGTAGGCGTGTTCATAACTTTTCTTCCGACGTACCGATCAGATTTTTGGGGCACCGCGTTCAGCCGCCAGATGCAGTTAACCGATTATGGACACAAAAAATATTTAAAAAAAAAGTTGGGAACATTAACCTTCGTCAAAAAATAACTTCCTGACATCTGGCCACCATAGAAAATATACCAAAATGTAGGCCTATTCATTGCCTTTCTCATGACGTCCCGATTGGATTTTAAGGGCGCCGCGTTCAGCCGCCAGATGCAGTTAACCGATTATGGACACAAAAAATATTTAAAAAAAAAGTTGGGAACATTAACCTTCGTCAAAAAATAAGTTCCTGACAGCTAGTCACCATAGAAAATATACCAAAATGTAGGCCTGTTCATTGCCTTTCTCATGACGTCCCGATTGGATTTAAAGGGCGCCGCGTTCAGCCGCCAGATGCAGTTAACCGATTATGGACACAAAAAATATTTAAAAAAAAAGTTGGGAACATTAACCTTCGTCAAAAAATAAGTTCCTGACATCTGGGCACCATAAAAAATAAACGAAAATGTAGGCCTGTTCATTGCCTTTCTCATGACGTACCGATTGGATTTTTAGAGCACCGCGTTCATCCGCCAAATCCAGTTAATCGATTATGGACACAAAAAATATTTAAAAAAAAAGTTGGGAACATTAACCTTCGTCAAAAAATAAGTTCCTGACATCTGGGCACTATAAAAAATAAACCAAAATGTAGGCGTGTTCATAACTTTTCTTCCGACGTACCGATCAGATTTTGGGGGCACCGCGTTCAGCCGCCAGATGCAGTTAACCGATTATGGACACAAAAAATATTTAAAAAAAAAGTTGGGAACATTAACCTTCGTCAAAAAATAAGTTCCTGACATCTGGCCACCATAGAAAATATACCAAAATGTAGGCCTGTTCATTGCCTTTCTCATGACGTCCCGATTGGATTTTAAGGGCGCCGCGTTCAGCCGCCAGATGCAGTTAACCGATTATGGACACAACAAATATTTAAAAAAAAAGTTGGGAACATTAACCTTCGTCAAAAAATAAGTTCCTGACATCTGGCCACCATAAAAAATAAACGAAAATGTAGGCCTGTTCATTGCCTTTCTCATGACGTACCGATTGGATTTTTAGGGCGCCGCGCTCAGTGGCCAGATGCAGTTAACCAATTATGAACAAAAAAAATATTTAAAAAAAAAGTTGGGAACATTAACCTTCGTCAAAAAATATGTTCCTGACAGTTGGTCACCATAGAAAATATACCAAAATGTAGGCCTGTTCATTGCCTTTCTCATGACGTCCCGATTGGATTTTAAGGGCGCCGCGTTCAGCCGCCAGATGCAGTTAACCGATTATGGACACAAAAAATATTTAAAAAAAAAGTTGGGAACATTAACCTTCGTCAAAAAATAAGTTCCGGACATCTGGCCACCATAAAAAATATACCAAAATGTAGGCCTGTTCATTGCCTTTCTCATGACGTCCCGATTGGATTTTAAGGGCGCCGCGTTCAGCCGTCAGATGCAGTTAACCGATTATGGACACAACAAATATTTAAAAAAAAAGTTGGGAACATTAACCTTCGTCAAAAAATAAGTTCCTGACATCTGGCCACCATAGAAAATATACCAAAATGTAGGCCTATTCATTGCCTTTCTCATGACGTACCGATTGGATTTTTAGGGCGCCGCGTTCAGCCGCCAGATGCAGTTAACCGATTATGGACACAAAAAATATTTAAAAAAAAAAGTTGGGAACATTAACCTTCGTCAAAAAATAAGTTCCTGACAGCTAGTCACCATAGAAAATATACCAAAATGTAGGCCTGTTCATTGCCTTTCTCATGACGTCCCGATTGGATTTAAAGGGCGCCGCGTTCAGCCGCCAGATGCAGTTAACCGATTATGGACACAAAAAATATTTAAAAAAAAAGTTGGGAACATTAACCTTCGTCAAAAAATAAGTTCCTGACATCTGGGCACCATAAAAAATAAACGAAAATGTAGGCCTGTTCATTGCCTTTCTCATGACGTACCGATTGGATTTTTAGAGCACCGCGTTCATCCGCCAAATCCAGTTAATCGATTATGGACACAAAAAATATTTAAAAAAAAAGTTGGGAACATTAACCTTCGTCAAAAAATAAGTTCCTGACATCTGGGCACTATAAAAAATAAACCAAAATGTAGGCGTGTTCATAACTTTTCTTCCGACGTACCGATCAGATTTTTGGGGCACCGCGTTCAGCCGCCAGATGCAGTTAACCGATTATGGACACAAAAAATATTTAAAAAAAAAGTTGGGAACATTAACCTTCGTCAAAAAATAACTTCCTGACATCTGGCCACCATAGAAAATATACCAAAATGTAGGCCTATTCATTGCCTTTCTCATGACGTACCGATTGGATTTTTAGGGCGTCGCGTTCAGCCGTCAGATGCAGTTAACCGATTATGGACACAACAAATATTTAAAAAAAAAAGTTGGGAACATTAACCTTCGTCAAAAAATAAGTTCCTGACATCTGGCCACCATAAAAAATATACCAAAATGTAGGCCTGTTCATTACCTTTCTCATGACGTACCGACTGGATTTTTAGAGCACCGCGTTCATCCGCCAAATCCAGTTAACCGATTATGGACACAAAAAATATTTAAAAAAAAAGTTGGGAACATTAACCTTCGTCAAAAAATAAGTTCCTGACATCTGGGTACCATAAAAAATATACCAAAATGTAGGCCTGTTCGTTACCTTTCTCATGACGTACCGACTGGATTTTTATATCGCCGCGTTCAGCCGCCAGAAGTAGTTAACCGATTATGAACACAAAAAATATTTAAAAAAAAAGTTGGGAACATTAACCTTCGTCAAAAAATAAGTTCCTGACATCTGGGCACCATAAAAAATAAACGAAAATGTAGGCCTGTTCATTGCCTTTCTCATGACGTACCGATTGGATTTTTAGAGCACCGCGTTCATCCGCCAAATCCAGTTAATCGATTATGGACACAAAAAATATTTAAAAAAAAAGTTGGGAACATTAACCTTCGTCAAAAAATAAGTTCCTGACATCTGGCCACCATAGAAAATATACCAAAATGTAGGCCTGTTCATTACCTTTCTCATGACGTACCGATTGGATTTTTAGGGCGCCGCGTTCAGCCGTCAGATGCAGTTAACCGATTATGGACACAACAAATATTTAAAAAAAAAAGTTGGGAACATTAACCTTCGTCAAAAAATAAGTTCCTGACATCTGGCCACCATAAAAAATATACCAAAATGTAGGCCTGTTCATTACCTTTCTCATGACGTACCGACTGGATTTTTAGAGCACCGCGTTCATCCGCCAAATCCAGTTAACCGATTATGGACACAAAAAATATTTAAAAAAAAAGTTGGGAACATTAACCTTCGTCAAAAAATAAGTTCCTGACATCTGGCCACCATAAAAGATATACCAAAATGTAGGCCTGTTCATAACTTTTTTTCCGACGTACCGATCAGATTTTTGGGGCACCGCGTTCAGCCGCCAGATGCAGTTAACCGATTATGGACACAAAAAATATTTAAAAAAAAAGTTGGGAACATTAACCTTCGTCAAAAAATAAGTTCCTGACATCTGGCCACCATAGAAAATATACCAAAATGTAGGCCTATTCATTGCCTTTCTCATGACGTCCCGATTGGATTTTAAGGGCGCCGCGTTCAGCCGTCAGATGCAGTTAACCGATTATGGACACAACAAATATTTAAAAAAAAAGTTGGGAACATTAACCTTCGTCAAAAAATAAGTTCCTGACATCTGGCCACCATAAAAAATAAACGAAAATGTAGGCCTGTTCATTGCCTTTCTCATGACGTACCGATTGGATTTTTAGGGCGCCGCGTTCAGTGGCCAGATGCAGTTAACCAATTATGGACAAAAAAAATATTTAAAAAAAAAGTTGGGAACATTAACCTTCGTCAAAAAATATGTTCCTGACAGCTGGTCACCATAGAAAATATACCAAAATGTAGGCCTGTTCATTGCCTTTCTCATGACGTCCCGATTGGATTTTAAGGGCGCCGCGTTCAGCCGCCAGATGCAGTTAACCGATTATGGACACAAAAAATATTTAAAAAAAAAGTTGGGAACATTAACCTTCGTCAAAAAATAAGTTCCGGACATCTGGCCACCATAAAAAATATACCAAAATGTAGGCCTGTTCATTGCCTTTCTCATGACGTCCCGATTGGATTTTAAGGGCGCCGCGTTCAGCCGTCAGATGCAGTTAACCGATTATGGACACAACAAATATTTAAAAAAAAAGTTGGGAACATTAACCTTCGTCAAAAAATAAGTTCCTGACATCTGGCCACCATAGAAAATATACCAAAATGTAGGCCTGTTCATTGCCTTTCTCATGACGTCCCGATTGGATTTAAAGGGCGCCGCGTTCAGCCGCCAGATGCAGTTAACCGATTATGGACACAAAAAATATTAAAAAAAAAGTTGGGAACATTAACCTTCGTCAAAAAATAAGTTCCTGACATCTGGGCACCATAAAAAATAAACGAAAATGTAGGCCTGTTCATTGCTTTCTCATGACGTACCGATTGGATTTTTAGAGCACCGCGTTCATCCGCCAAATCCAGTTAATCGATTATGAACACAAAAAATATTTAAAAAAAAGTTGGGAACATAACCTTCGTCAAAAAATAAGTTCCTGACATCTGGGCACTATAAAAATAAACCAAAATGTAGGCGTGTTCATAACTTTTCTTCCGACGTACCGATCAGATTTTTGGGGCACCGCGTTCAGCCGCCAGATGCAGTTAACCGATTATGGACACAAAAAATATTTAAAAAAAAAGTTGGGAACATTAACCTTCGTCAAAAAATAACTTCCTGACATCTGGCCACCATAGAAAATATACCAAAATGTAGGCCTATTCATTGCCTTTCTCATGACGTACCGATTGGATTTTTAGGGCCGCGCGTTCAGCCGTCAGATGCAGTTAACCGATTATGGACACAACAAATATTTAAAAAAAAAGTTGGGAACATTAACCTTCGTCAAAAAATAAGTTCCTGACATCTGGCCACCATAAAAAATATACCAAAATGTAGGCCTGTTCATTACCTTTCTCATGACGTACCGACTGGATTTTTAGAGCACCGCGTTCATCCGCCAAATCCAGTTAACCGGATTATGGACACAAAAAATATTTAAAAAAAAAGTTGGGAACATTAACCTTCGTCAAAAAATAAGTTCCTGACATCTGGGTACCATAAAAAATATACCAAAATGTAGGCCTGTTCGTTACCTTTCTCATGACGTACCGACTGATTTTTATATCGCCGCGTTCAGCCGCCAGAAGTAGTTAACCGATTATGAACACAAAAAATATTTAAAAAAAAAGTTGCGAACATTAACCTTCGTCAAAAAATAAGTTCCTGACATCTGGCCACCATAGAAAATATACAAAATGTAGGCCTATTCATTGCCTTTCTCATGACGTACCGATTGGATTTTTAGGGCGCCGCGTTCAGCCGTCAGATGCAGTTAACCGATTATGGACACAACAAATATTTAAAAAAAAAAGTTGGGAACATTAACCTTCGTCAAAAAATAAGTTCCTGACATCTGGCCACCATAAAAAATATACCAAAATGTAGGCCTGTTCATTACCTTTCTCATGACGTACCGACTGGATTTTTAGAGCACCGCGTTCATCCGCCAAATCCAGTTAACCGATTATGGACACAAAAATATTTAAAAAAAAAGTTGGGAACATTAACCTTCGTCAAAAACTAAGTTCCTGACATCTGGCCACCATAAAAAATATACCAAAATGTAGGCCTGTTCGTTACCTTTCTCATGACGTACCGACTGGATTTTTATATCGCCGCGTTCAGCCGCCAGAAGTAGTTAACCGATTATGAACACAAAAATATTTAAAAAAAAGGTTGGGAACATTAACCTTCGTCAAAAAATAAGTTCCTGACATCTGGCCACCATAAAAAATATACCAAAATGTAGGCCTGTTCGTTACCTTTCTCATGACGTACCGACTGGATTTTTATATCGCCGCGTTCAGCCGCCAGAAGTAGTTAACCGATTATGAACACAAAAAATATTTAAAAAAAAAGTTGGGAACATTAACCTCGTCAAAAATAAGTTCCTGACATCTGGCCACCATAGAAAATATACAAAATGTAGGCCTGTTCATAACTTTTTTTCCGACGTACCGATCAGATTTTTGGGGCACCGCGTTCAGCCGCCAGATGCAGTTAACCGATTATGGACACAAAAAATATTTAAAAAAAAGATTGGGAACATTAACCTTCGTCAAAAAATAACTTCCTGACATCTGGCCACCATAGAAAATATACCAAAATGTAGGCCTATTCATTGCCTTTCTCATGACGTACCGATTGGATTTTTAGGCGCCGCGTTCAGCCGCCAGATGCAGTTAACCGATTATGGACACAAAAAATATTAAAAAAAAGTTGGGAACATTACCTTCGTCAAAAAATAAGTTCCTGACATCTGGCCACCATAAAAAATATACCAAAATGTAGGCCTGTTCATAACTTTTTTTCCGACGTACCGATCAGATTTTTGGGGCACCGCGTTCAGCCGCCAGATGCAGTTAACCGATTATGGACACAAAAAATATTTAAAAAAAAAGTTGGGAACATTAACCTTCGTCAAAAAATAAGTTCCTGACATCTGGGCACTATAAAAAATATACCAAAATGTAGGCGTGTTCATAACTTTTCTTCCGACGTACCGATCAGATTTTTGGGGCACCGCGTTCAGCCGCCAGATGCAGTTAACGATTATGGACACAAAAAATATTAAAAAAAAGTTGGGAACATTAACCTTCGTCAAAAAATAAGTTCCTGACAGCTGGTCACCATAGAAAATATACCAAAATGTAGCCTATTCATTGCCGCAAATCCAGTTAACCGATTATGGACACAAAAAATATTTAAAAAAAAAGTTGGGAACATTAACCTTCGTCAAAAAATAAGTTCCTGACACTGGCCACCATAAAAAATATACCAAAATGTAGGCCTGTTCGTTACCTTTCTCATGACGTACCGACTGGATTTTTATATCGCCGCGTTCAGCCGCCAGAAGTAGTTAACCGATTATGAACACAAAAATATTTAAAAAAAAAGTTGGGAACATTAACCTTCGTCAAAAAATAAGTTCCTGACATCTGGCCACCATAGAAAATATACCAAAATGTAGGCCTATTCATTGCCTTTCTCATGACGTACGCTTGGATTTTTAGGGCGCCGCGTTCAGCCGGCAGATGCAGTTAACCGATTATGGACACAAAAAATTTAAAAAAAAGTTGGGAACATTAACCTTCGTCAAAAAATAAGTTCCTGACATCTGGCCACCATAAAAAATATACCAAATGTAGGCCTGTTCATAACTTTTTTTCCGACGTACCGATCAGATTTTTGGGGCACCGCGTTCAGCCGCCAGATGCAGTTAACCGATTATGGACACAAAAAATATTTAAAAAAAAGTTGGGAACATTAACCTTCGTCAAAAAATAAGTTCCTGACATCTGGCACCATAAAAAATATACCAAAATGTAGGCCTGTTCATAACTTTTTTTCCGACGTACCGATCAGATTTTTGGGGGCACCGCGTTCAGCCGCCAGATGCAGTTACCGATTATGGACACAAAAAATATTAAAAAAAAAGTTGGGAACATTAACCTTCGTCAAAAAATCAGTTCCTGACTCTGGCCACCATAGAAAATATACCAAAATGTAGGCCTGTTCATTGCCTTTCTCATGACGTCCCGATTGGATTTTTAGAGCACCGCGTTCATCCGCCAAATCCAGTTAACCGATTATGGACACAAAAAATATTTAAAAAAAAAGTTGGGAACATAACCTTCGTCAAAAATAAGTTCCTGACATCTGGCCACCATAAAAATATACCAAAATGTAGGCCTGTTCGTTACCTTTCTCATGACGTACCGACTGGATTTTTATATCGCCGCGTTCAGCCGCCAGAAGTAGTTAACCGATTATGACCACAAAAATATTTAAAAAAAAAGTTGGGAACATTAACCTTCGTCAAAAAATAAGTTCCTGACATCTGGCCACCATAAAAAATATACCAAAATGTAG
>OZ007557.1:24210575-24348935 GCA_963931855.1 Philhelius festivus | reverse complement strand
CCTGTTCATTACCTTTCTCATGACGTACAGATTGGATTTTTAGGGCGCCGCGTTCAGCCGCCAGATGCAGTTAACCGATTATGGACACAAAAAATATTAAAAAAAAAAAGTTGGGAACATTAACCTTCGTCAAAAATAAGTTCCTGACATCTGGTCACCATAAAAAATATACCAAAATGTAGGCCTGTTCCTTACCTTTCTCATGACGTACCGATTGGATTTTTAGGGCGCCGCGTTCAGCCGCCGGATGCAGTTAACCAATTATGGACACAAAAAATATTAAAAAAAAAAGTTGGGAACATTAACCTTCGTCAAAAAATAAGTTCCTGACATCTGGTGACCATAAAAAATATACCAAAATGTAGGCCTGTTCATTACCTTTCTCATGACGTACCGATTGGATTTTTAGGGCGCCGCGTTCAGCCGGCAGATGCAGTTAACCGATTATGGACACAAAAAATATTTAAAAAAAAAGTTGGGAACATTAACCCTCGTCAAAAAATAAGTTCCTGACATCTGGTCACCATAAAAAATATACCAAAATGTAGGTCTGTTCATTACCTTTCTTCCAACGTACCGATTGGATTTTTGGGGCACCTCGTTCAGCCGGCAGATGCAGTTAACCGATTATGGACACCAAAAAATATTTAAAAAAAAAGTTGGGAACATTAACCTTCGTCAAAAAATAAGTTCCTGACATCTGGCCACCATAAAAAATATACCAAAATGTAGGCCTGTTCATTACCTTTCTTCCAACGTACCGATTGGATTTTTAGGGCGCCGCGTTCAGCCGCCAGATGCAGTTAACCGATTATGGACACAAAAAATATTTAAAAAAAAGTTGGGAACATTAACCTTCGTCAAAAAATAAGTTCCTGACATCTGGTCACCATAAAAAATATACCAAAATGTAGGCCTGTTCATTACCTTTCTTCCAACGTACCGATTGGATTTTTGGGCACCTCGTTCAGCCGGCAGATGCAGTTAACCGATTATGGACACAAAAAATATTTAAAAAAAAAGTTGGGAACATTAACCTTCGTCAAAAAATAAGTTCCTGACATCTGGTCACCATAAAAAATATACCAAAATGTAGGCCTGTTCATTACCTTTCTCATGACGTACCAATTGGATTTTAAGGGCACCGCGTTCAGCCGCCAGATGCAGTTAACCGATTATGGACACAAAAAATATTTAAAAAAAAAGTTGGGAACATTAACCTTCGTCAAAAGATAAGTTCCTGACATCTGGTCACCATAAAAAATATACCAAAATGTAGGCCTGTTCATTACCTTTCTCATGACGTACCGATTGGATTTTTAGGGCGCCGCGTTCAGCCGCCAGATGCAGTTAACCGATTATGGACACAAAAAATATTTAAAAAAAAAGTTGGGAACATTAACCTTCGTCAAACAATAAGTTCCTGACATCTGGTCACCATAAAAAATATACCAAAATGTAGGTCTGTTCATTACCTTTCTTCCAACGTACCAATTAGATTTTTGGGGCACCTCGTTCAGCCGGCAGATGCAGTTAACCGATTATGGACACAAAAAAAATATTTAAAAAAAAAAGTTGGGAACATTAACCTTCGTCAAAAAATAAGTTCCTGACATCTGGTCACCATAAAAAATATACCAAAATGTAGACCTGTTCATTACCTTTCTCATGACGTACCGATTGGATTTTTAGGGCGCCGCGTTCAGCCGCCAGATGCAGTTAACCGATTATGGACACAAAAAATATTTAAAAAAAAGTTGGGAACATTAACCTTCGTCAAAAAATAAGTTCCTGACATCTGGTCACCATAAAAAATATACCAAAATGTAGCCTGTTCATTACCTTTCTTCCAACGTACCGATTGGATTTTTGGGGCACCTCGTTCAGCCGGCAGATGCAGTTAACCGATTATGGACACAAAAAATTTTTAAAAAAAAAGTTGGGAACATTAACCTTCGTCAAAAAATAAGTTCCTGACATCTGGTCACCATAAAAAATATACCAAAATGTAGGCCTGTTCATTACCTTTCTCATGACGTACCGATTGGATTTTTAGGGCGCCGCGTTCAGCCGCCAGATGCAGTTAACCAATTATGGACACAAAAAATATTTAAAAAAAAAGTTGGGAACATTAACCTTCGTCAAAAAATAAGTTCCTGACATCTGGTCACCATAAAAAATATACCAAAATGTAGGCCTGTTCATTACCTTTCTCATGACGTACCGACTGGATTTTTAGGGCGCCGCGTTCAGCCGGCAGATGCAGTTAACCGATTATGGACACAAAAAATATTTAAAAAAAAAGTTGGGAACATTAACCCTCGTCAAAAAATAAGTTCCTGACATCTGGTCACCATAAAAAATATACCAAAATGTAGGTCTGTTCATTACCTTTCTTCCAACGTACCGATTGGATTTTTGGGGCACCTCGTTCAGCCGGCAGATGCAGTTAACCGATTATGGACACAAAAAATATTTAAAAAAAAAGTTGGGAACATTAACCTTCGTCAAAAAATAAGTTCCTGACATCTGGCCACCATAAAAAATATACCAAAATGTAGGCCTGTTCATTACCTTTCTTCCAACGTACCGATTGGATTTTTAGGGCGCCGCGTTCAGCCGCCAGATGCAGTTAACCGATTATGGACACAAAAAATATTTAAAAAAAAAGTTGGGAACATTAACCTTCGTCAAAAAATAAGTTCCTGACATCTGGTCACCATAAAAAATATACCAAAATGTAGGCCTGTTCATTACCTTTCTTTCAACGTACCGATTGGATTTTTGGGGCACCTCGTTCAGCCGGCAGATGCAGTTAACCGATTATGGACACAAAAAATATTTAAAAAAAAAGTTAGGAACATTAACCTTCGTCAAAAAATAAGTTCCTGACATCTGGTCACCATAAAAAATATACCAAAATGTAGGCCTGTTCATTACCTTTCTCATGACGTACCGATTGGATTTTTAGGGCACCGCGTTCAGCCGCCAGATGCAGTTAACCGATTATGGACACAAAAAATATTTAAAAAAAAAGTTGGGAACATTAACCTTCGTCAAAAAATAAGTTGCTGACATCTGGCCACCATAAAAAATATACCAAAATGTAGGCCTGTTCATTACCTTTCTTCCAACGTACCGATTGGATTTTTAGGGCGCCGGGTTCAGCCGCCAGATGCAGTTAACCGATTATGGACACAAAAAATATTTTAAAAAAAAGTTGGGAACATTAACCTTCGTCAAAAAATAAGTTCCTGACATCTGGCCACCATAAAGAATATACCAAAATGTAGGCCTGTTCATTACCTTTCTTCCAACGTACCGATTGGATTTTTAGGGCGCCGCGTTCAGCCGCCAGATGCAGTTAACCGATTATGGACACAAAAAATATTTTAAAAAAAAGTTGGGAACATTAACCTTCGTCAAAAAATAAGTTCCTGACATCTGGCCACCATAAAAAATATACCAAAATGTAGGCCTGTTCATTACCTTTCTTCCAACGTACCGATTGGATTTTTAGGGCGCCGCGTTCAGCCGCCAGATGCAGTTAACCGATTATGGACACAAAAAATATTTAAAAAAAAAGTTGGGAACATTAACCTTCGTCAAAAAATAAGTTCCTGACATCTGGTCACCATAAAAAATATACCAAAATGTAGGCCTGTTCATTACCTTTCTTTCAACGTACCGATTGGATTTTTGGGGCACCTCGTTCAGCCGGCAGATGCAGTTAACCGATTATGGACACAAAAAATATTTAAAAAAAAAGTTAGGAACATTAACCTTCGTCAAAAAATAAGTTCCTGACATCTGGTCACCATAAAAAATATACCAAAATGTAGGCCTGTTCATTACCTTTCTCATGACGTACCGATTGGATTTTTAGGGCACCGCGTTCAGCCGCCAGATGCAGTTAACCGATTATGGACACAAAAAATATTTAAAAAAAAAGTTGGGAACATTAACCTTCGTCAAAAAATAAGTTGCTGACATCTGGCCACCATAAAAAATATACCAAAATGTAGGCCTGTTCATTACCTTTCTTCCAACGTACCGATTGGATTTTTAGGGCGCCGCGTTCAGCCGCCAGATGCAGTTAACCGATTATGGACACAAAAAATATTTTAAAAAAAAGTTGGGAACATTAACCTTCGTCAAAAAATAAGTTCCTGACATCTGGCCACCATAAAAAATATACCAAAATGTAGGCCTGTTCATTACCTTTCTTCCAACGTACCGATTGGATTTTTAGGGCGCCGCGTTCAGCCGCCAGATGCAGTTAACCGATTATGGACACAAAAAATATTTTAAAAAAAAGTTGGGAACATTAACCTTCGTCAAAAAATAAGTTCCTGACATCTGGTCACCATAAAAAATATACCAAAATGTAGGCCTGTTCATTACCTTTCTTCCAACGTACCGATTGGATTTTTAGGGCGCCGCGTTCAGCCGCCAGATGCAGTTAACCAATTATGGACACAAAAAATATTTAAAAAAAAAGTTGGGAACATTAACCTTCGTCAAAAAATAAGTTCCTGACATCTGGTCACCATAAAAAATACACCAAAATGTAGGCCTGTTCATTACCTTTCTCATGACGTACCGATTGGATTTTTAGGGCGCCGCGTTCAGCCGTCAGATGCAGTTAACCGATTATGGACACAAAAAATATTTAAAAAAAAAGTTGGGAACATTAACCTTCGTCAAAAAATAAGTTCCTGACATCTGGTCACCATAAAAAATATACCAAAATGTAGGCCTGTTCATTACCTTTCTTTCAACGTACCGATTGGATTTTTGGGGCACCTCGTTCAGCCGGCAGATGCAGTTAACCGATTATGGACACAAAAAATATTTAAAAAAAAAGTTAGGAACATTAACCTTCGTCAAAAAATAAGTTCCTGACATCTGGTCACCATAAAAAATATACCAAAATGTAGGCCTGTTCATTACCTTTCTCATGACGTACCGATTGGATTTTTAGGGCACCGCGTTCAGCCGCCAGATGCAGTTAACCGATTATGGACACAAAAAATATTTAAAAAAAAAGTTGGGAACATTAACCTTCGTCAAAAAATAAGTTGCTGACATCTGGCCACCATAAAAAATATACCAAAATGTAGGCCTGTTCATTACCTTTCTTCCAACGTACCGATTGGATTTTTAGGGCGCCGGGTTCAGCCGCCAGATGCAGTTAACCGATTATGGACACAAAAAATATTTTAAAAAAAAGTTGGGAACATTAACCTTCGTCAAAAAATAAGTTCCTGACATCTGGCCACCATAAAGAATATACCAAAATGTAGGCCTGTTCATTACCTTTCTTCCAACGTACCGATTGGATTTTTAGGGCGCCGCGTTCAGCCGCCAGATGCAGTTAACCGATTATGGACACAAAAAATATTTTAAAAAAAAGTTGGGAACATTAACCTTCGTCAAAAAATAAGTTCCTGACATCTGGCCACCATAAAAAATATACCAAAATGTAGGCCTGTTCATTACCTTTCTTCCAACGTACCGATTGGATTTTTAGGGCGCCGCGTTCAGCCGCCAGATGCAGTTAACCGATTATGGACACAAAAAATATTTAAAAAAAAAGTTGGGAACATTAACCTTCGTCAAAAAATAAGTTCCTGACATCTGGTCACCATAAAAAATATACCAAAATGTAGGCCTGTTCATTACCTTTCTTTCAACGTACCGATTGGATTTTTGGGGCACCGCGTTCAGCCGGCAGATGCAGTTAACCGATTATGGACACAAAAAATATTTAAAAAAAAAGTTAGGAACATTAACCTTCGTCAAAAAATAAGTTCCTGACATCTGGTCACCATAAAAAATATACCAAAATGTAGGCCTGTTCATTACCTTTCTCATGACGTACCGATTGGATTTTTAGGGCACCGCGTTCAGCCGCCAGATGCAGTTAACCGATTATGGACACAAAAAATATTTAAAAAAAAAGTTGGGAACATTAACCTTCGTCAAAAAATAAGTTGCTGACATCTGGCCACCATAAAAAATATACCAAAATGTAGGCCTGTTCATTACCTTTCTTCCAACGTACCGATTGGATTTTTAGGGCGCCGCGTTCAGCCGCCAGATGCAGTTAACCGATTATGGACACAAAAAATATTTTAAAAAAAAGTTGGGAACATTAACCTTCGTCAAAAAATAAGTTCCTGACATCTGGCCACCATAAAAAATATACCAAAATGTAGGCCTGTTCATTACCTTTCTTCCAACGTACCGATTGGATTTTTAGGGCGCCGCGTTCAGCCGCCAGATGCAGTTAACCGATTATGGACACAAAAAATATTTTAAAAAAAAGTTGGGAACATTAACCTTCGTCAAAAAATAAGTTCCTGACATCTGGTCACCATAAAAAATATACCAAAATGTAGGCCTGTTCATTACCTTTCTTCCAACGTACCGATTGGATTTTTAGGGCGCCGCGTTCAGCCGCCAGATGCAGTTAACCAATTATGGACACAAAAAATATTTAAAAAAAAAGTTGGGAACATTAACCTTCGTCAAAAAATAAGTTCCTGACATCTGGTCACCATAAAAAATACACCAAAATGTAGGCCTGTTCATTACCTTTCTCATGACGTACCGATTGGATTTTTAGGGCGCCGCGTTCAGCCGTCAGATGCAGTTAACCGATTATGGACACAAAAAATATTTAAAAAAAAAGTTGGGAACATTAACCTTCGTCAAAAAATAAGTTCCTGACATCTGGTCACCATAAAAAATATACCAAAATGTAGGCCTGTTCATTACCTTTCTCATGACCTACCGATTGGATTTTTAGGGCGCCGCGTTCAGCCGGCAGATGCAGTTAACCGATTATGGACACAAAAAATATTTAAAAAAAAAGTTGGGAACATTAACCCTCGTCAAAAAATAAGTTCCTGACATCTGGTCACCATAAAAAATATACCAAAATGTAGGTCTGTTCATTACCTTTCTTCCAACGTACCGATTGGATTTTTGGGGCACCTAGTTCAGCCGGCAGATGCAGTTAACCGATTATGGACACAAAAAATATTTAAAAAAAAAGTTGGGAACATTAACCTTCGTCAAAAAATAAGTTCCTGACATCTGGCCACCATAAAAAATATACCAAAATGTAGGCCTGTTCATTACCTTTCTTCCAACGTACCGATTGGATTTTTAGGGCGCCGCGTTCAGCCGCCAGATGCAGTTAACCGATTATGGACACAAAAAATATTTAAAAAAAAAGTTGGGAACATTAACCTTCGTCAAAAAATAAGTTCCTGACATCTGGTCACCATAAAAAATATACCAAAATGTAGGCCTGTTCATTACCTTTCTTCCAACGTACCGATTGGATTTTTGGGGCACCTCGTTCAGCCGGCAGATGCAGTTAACCGATTATGGACACAAAAAATATTTAAAAAAAAAAGTTAGGAACATTAACCTTCGTCAAAAAATAAGTTCCTGACATCTGGTCACCATAAAAAATATACCAAAATGTAGGCCTGTTCATTACCTTTCTCATGACGTACCGATTGGATTTTTAGGGCACCGCGTTCAGCCGCCAGATGCAGTTAACCGATTATGGACACAAAAAATATTTTAAAAAAAAGTTGGGAACATTAACCTTCGTCAAAAAATAAGTTCCTGACATCTGGCCACCATAAAAAATATACCAAAATGTAGGCCTGTTCATTACCTTTCTCATGACGTACCGATTGGATTTTTAGGGCACCGCGTTCAGCCGCCAGATGCAGTTAACCGATTATGGACACAAAAAATATTTTAAAAAAAAGTTGGGAACATTAACCTTCGTCAAAAAATAAGTTCCTGACATCTGGCCACCATAAAAAATATACCAAAATGTAGGCCTGTTCATTACCTTTCTTCCAACGTACCGATTGGATTTTTAGGGCACCGCGTTCAGCCGCCAGATGCAGTTAACCGATTATGGACACAAAAAATATTTTAAAAAAAAGTTGGGAACATTAACCTTCGTCAAAAAATAAGTTCCTGACATCTGGCCACCATAAAAAATATACCAAAATGTAGGCCTGTTCATTACCTTTCTTCCAACGTACCGATTAGATTTTTAGGGCGCCGCGTTCAGCCGCCAGATGCAGTTAACCGATTATGGACACAAAAAATATTTTAAAAAAAAGTTGGGAACATTAACCTTCGTCAAAAAATAAGTTCCTGACATCTGGTCACCATAAAAAATATACCAAAATGTAGGCCTGTTCATTACCTTTCTTCCAACGTACCGATTGGATTTTTAGGGCGCCGCGTTCAGCCGCCAGATGCAGTTAACCAATTATGGACACAAAAAATATTTAAAAAAAAAGTTGGGAACATTAACCTTCGTCAAAAAATAAGTTCCTGACATCTGGTCACCATAAAAAATACACCAAAATGTAGGCCTGTTCATTACCTTTCTCATGACGTACCGATTGGATTTTTAGGGCGCCGCGTTCAGCCGCCAGATGCAGTTAACCGATTATGGACACAAAAAATATTTTAAAAAAAAGTTGGGAACATTAACCTTCGTCAAAAAATAAGTTCCTGACATCTGGCCACCATAAAAAATATACCAAAATGTAGGCCTGTTCATTACCTTTCTTCCAACGTACCGATTGGATTTTTGGGGCACCTCGTTCAGCCGGCAGATGCAGTTAACCGATTATGGACACAAAAAATATTTAAAAAAAAAGTTGGGAACATTAACCTTCGTCAAAAAATAAGTTCCTGACATCTGGTCACCATAAAAAATATACCAAAATGTAGGCCTGTTCATTACCTTTCTCATGACGTACCGATTGGATTTTTAGGGCACCGCGTTCAGCCGCCAGATGCAGTTAACCGATTATGGACACAAAAAATATTTAAAAAAAAAGTTGGGAACATTAACCTTCGTCAAAAAATAAGTTCCTGACATCTGGTCACCATAAAAAATATACCAAAATGTAGGCCTGTTCATTACCTTTCTCATGACGTACCGATTGGATTTTTAGGGCGCCGCGTTCAGCCGTCAGATGCAGTTAACCGATTATGGACACAAAAAATATTTAAAAAAAAAGTTGGGAACATTAACCTTCGTCAAAAAATAAGTTCCTGACATCTGGTCACCATAAAAAATATACCAAAATGTAGGCCTGTTCATTACCTTTCTCATGACGTACCGATTGGATTTTTAGGGCGCCGCGTTCAGCCGGCAGATGCAGTTAACCGATTATGGACACACAAAATATTTAAAAAAAAAGTTGGGAACATTAACCCTCGTCAAAAAATAAGTTCCTGACATCTGGTCACCATAAAAAATATACCAAAATGTAGGTCTGTTCATTACCTTTCTTCCAACGTACCGATTGGATTTTTGGGGCACCTCGTTCAGCCGGCAGATGCAGTTAACCGATTATGGACACAAAAAATATTTAAAAAAAAAGTTGGGAACATTAACCTTCGTCAAAAAATAAGTTCCTGACATCTGGCCACCATAAAAAATATACCAAAATGTAGGCCTGTTCATTACCTTTCTTCCAACGTACCGATTGGATTTTTAGGGCGCCGCGTTCAGCCGCCAGATGCAGTTAACCGATTATGGACACAAAAAATATTTAAAAAAAAAGTTGGGAACATTAACCTTCGTCAAAAAATAAGTTCCTGACATCTGGTCACCATAAAAAATATACCAAAATGTAGGCCTGTTCATTACCTTTCTTCCAACCTACCGATTGGATTTTTGGGGCACCTCGTTCAGCCGGCAGATGCAGTTAACCGATTATGGACACAAAAAATATTTAAAAAAAAAGTTAGGAACATTAACCTTCGTCAAAAAATAAGTTCCTGACATCTGGTCACCATAAAAAATATACCAAAATGTAGGCCTGTTCATTACCTTTCTCATGACGTACCGATTGGATTTTTAGGGCGCCGCGTTCAGCCGCCAGATGCAGTTAACCGATTATGGACACAAAAAATATTTAAAAAAAAAGTTGGGAACATTAACCTTCGTCAAAAAATAAGTTCCTGACATCTGGTCACCATAAAAATATACCAAAATGTAGGCCTGTTCATTACCTTTCTCATGACGTACCGATTGGATTTTTAGGGCGCCGCGTTCAGCCGGCAGATGCAGTTAACCGATTATGGACACAAAAAATATTTAAAAAAAAAGTTGGGAACATTAACCCTCGTCAAAAAATAAGTTCCTGACATCTGGTCACCATAAAACATATACCAAAATGTAGGTTTGTTCATTACCTTTCTTCCAACGTACCGATTGGATTTTTGGGGCACCTCGTTCAGCCGGCAGATGCAGTTAACCGATTATGGACACAAAAAATATTTAAAAAAAAAGTTGGGAACATTAACCTTCGTCAAAAAATAAGTTCCTGACATCTGGCCACCATAAAAAATATACCAAAATGTAGGCCTGTTCATTACCTTTCTTCCAACGTACCGATTGGATTTTTAGGGCGCCGCGTTCAGCCGCCAGATGCAGTTAACCGATTATGGACACAAAAAATATTTAAAAAAAAAGTTGGGAACATTAACCTTCGTCAAAAAATAAGTTCCTGACATCTGGTCACCATAAAAAATATACCAAAATGTAGGCCTGGTCATTACCTTTCTCATGACGTACCGATTGGATTTTTAGGGCGCCGCGTTCAGCCAGCAGATGCAGTTAACCGATTATGGACACAAAAAATATTTAAAAAAAAAGTTGGGAACATTAACCTTCGTCAAAAAATAAGTTCCTGACATCTGGTCACCATAAAAAATATACCAAAATGTAGGCCTGTTCATTACCTTTCTTCCAACGTACCGATTGGATTTTTAGGGCGCCGCGTTCAGCCGCCAGATGCAGTTAACCAATTATGGACACAAAAAATATTTAAAAAAAAAGTTGTGAACATTAACCTTCGTCAAAAAATAAGTTCCTGACATCTGGTCACCATAAAAGATATACCAAAATGTAGGCCTGTTCACTACCTTTCTCATGACGTACCGATTGGATTTTTAGGGCGCCGCGTTCAGCCGCCAGATGCAGTTAACCGATTATGGACACAAAAAATATTTAAAAAAAAAGTTGGGAACATTAACCCTCGTCAAAAAATAAGTTCCTGACATCTGGTCACCATAAAAAATATACCAAAATGTAGGTCTGTTCATTACCTTTCTTCCAACGTACCGATTGGATTTTTGGGGCACCTCGTTCAGCCGGCAGATGCAGTTAACCGATTATGGACACAAAAAATATTTAAAAAAAAAGTTGGGAACATTAACCTTCCAAAAAATAAGTTCCTGACATCTGGCCACCATAAAAAATACACCAAAATGTAGGCCTGTTCATTACCTTTCTTCCAACGTACCGATTGGATTTTTAGGGCGCCGCGTTCAGCCGCCAGATGCAGTTAACCGATTATGGACACAAAAAATATTTAAAAAAAAAGTTGGGAACATTAACCTTCGTCAAAAAATAAGTTCCTGACATCTGGTCACCATAAAAAATATACCAAAATGTAGGCCTGTTCATTACCTTTCTTCCAACGTACCGATTGAATTTTTGGGGCACCTCGTTCAGCCGGCAGATGCAGTTAACCGATTATGGACACAAAAAATATTTAAAAAAAAAGTTGGGAACATTAACCTTCGTCAAAAAATAAGTTCCTGACATCTGGTCACCATAAAAAATATACCAAAATGTAGGTCTGTTCATTACCTTTCTCATGACGTACGGATTGGATTTTTAGGGCACCGCGTTCAGCCGCCAGATGCAGTTAACCGATTATGGACACAAAAAATATTTAAAAAAAAAGTTGGGAACATTAACCTTCGTCAAAAAATAAGTTCCTGACATCTGGTCACCATAAAAAATATACCAAAATGTAGGTCTGTTCATTACCTTTCTTCCAACGTACAGATTAGATTTTTGGGGCACCTCGTTCAGCAGGCAGATGCAGTTAACCGATTATGGACACAAAAAATATTTAAAAAAAAAAGTTGGGAACATTAACCTTCATCAAAAAATAAGTTCCTGACATCTGGTCACCATAAAAAATATACCAAAATGTAGGCCTGTTCATTACCTTTCTCATGACGTACCGATTGGATTTTTAGGGCGTCGCGTTTAGCCGCCAGATGCAGTTAACCGATTATGGACACAAAAAATATTTAAAAAAAAGTTGGGAACATTAACCTTCGTCAAAAAATAAGTTCCTGACATCTGGTCACCATAAAAAATATACCAAAATGTAGGCCTGTTCATTACCTTTCTTCCAACGTACCGACTGGATTTTTGGGGCACCTCGTTCAGCCGGCAGATGCAGTTAACCGATTATGGACACAAAAAATTTTTAAAAAAAAAGTTGGGAACATTAACCTTCGTCAAAAAATAAGTTCCTGAGATCTGGTCACCATTAAAAATATACCAAAATGTAGGCCTGTTCATTACCTTTCTCATGACGTACCGATTGGATTTTTAGGGCGCCGCGTTCAGCCGCCAGATGCAGTTAACCAATTATGGACACAAAAAATATTAAAAAAAAAAGTTGGGAACATTAACCTTCGTCAAAAAATAAGTTATTGACATCTGGCCACCATAAAAAATATACCAAAATGTAGGCCTGTTCATTACCTTTCTCATGACGTACAGATTGGATTTTTAGGGCGCCGCGTTCAGCCGCCAGATGCAGTTAACCGATTATGGACACAAAAAATATTTAAAAAAAAAGTTGGGAACATTAACCTTCGTCAAAAAATAAGTTCCTGACATCTGGTCACCATAAAAAATATACCAAAATGTAGGCCTGTTCATTACCTTTCTCATGACGTACAGATTGGATTTTTAGGGCGCCGCGTTCAGCCGCCAGATGCAGTTAACCGATTATGGACACAAAAAATATTTAAAAAAAAGTTGGGAACATTAACCTTTGTCAAAAAATAAGTTATTGACATCTGGCCACCATAGAAAATATACCAAAATGTAGGCCTGTTCATTACCTTTCTCATGACGTACAGATTGGATTTTTAGGGCGCCGCGTTCAGCCGCCAGATGCAGTTAACCGATTATGGACACAAAAAATATTTAAAAAAAAAGTTGGGAACATTAACCTTCGTCAAAAAATAAGTTCCTGACATCTGGTCACCATAAAAAATATACCAAAATGTAGGCCTGTTCCTTACCTTTCTCATGACGTACCGATTGGATTTTTAGGGCGCCGCGTTCAGCCGCCGGATGCAGTTAACCAATTATGGACACAAAAAATATTAAAAAAAAAAGTTGGGAACATTAACCTTCGTCAAAAAATAAGTTCCTGACATCTGGTGACCATAAAAAATATACCAAAATGTAGGCCTGTTCATTACCTTTCTCATGACGTACCGATTGGATTTTTAGGGCGCCGCGTTCAGCCGGCAGATGCAGTTAACCGATTATGGACACAAAAAATATTTAAAAAAAAAGTTGGGAACATTAACCCTCGTCAAAAAATAAGTTCCTGACATCTGGTCACCATAAAAAATATACCAAAATGTAGGTCTGTTCATTACCTTTCTTCCAACGTACCGATTGGATTTTTGGGGCACCTCGTTCAGCCGGCAGATGCAGTTAACCGATTATGGACACAAAAAATATTTAAAAAAAAAGTTGGGAACATTAACCTTCGTCAAAAAATAAGTTCCTGACATCTGGCCACCATAAAAAATATACCAAAATGTAGGCCTGTTCATTACCTTTCTTCCAACGTACCGATTGGATTTTTAGGGCGCCGCGTTCAGCCGCCAGATGCAGTTAACCGATTATGGACACAAAAAATATTTAAAAAAAAGTTGGGAACATTAACCTTCGTCAAAAAATAAGTTCCTGACATCTGGTCACCATAAAAAATATACCAAAATGTAGGCCTGTTCATTACCTTTCTTCCAACGTACCGATTGGATTTTTGGGGCACCTCGTTCAGCCGGCAGATGCAGTTAACCGATTATGGACACAAAAAATATTTAAAAAAAAAGTTGGGAACATTAACCTTCGTCAAAAAATAAGTTCCTGACATCTGGTCACCATAAAAAATATACCAAAATGTAGGCCTGTTCATTACCTTTCTTCCAACGTACCGATTGGATTTTTGGGGCACCTCGTTCAGCCGGCAGATGCAGTTAACCGATTATGGACACAAAAAATATTTAAAAAAAAAGTTGGGAACATTAACCTTCGTCAAAAAATAAGTTCCTGACATCTGGTCACCATAAAAAATATACCAAAATGTAGGCCTGTTCATTACCTTTCTCATGACGTACCAATTGGATTTTAAGGGCACCGCGTTCAGCCGCCAGATGCAGTTAACCGATTATGGACACAAAAAATATTTAAAAAAAAAGTTGGGAACATTAACCTTCGTCAAAAGATAAGTTCCTGACATCTGGTCACCATAAAAAATATACCAAAATGTAGGCCTGTTCATTACCTTTCTCATGACGTACCGATTGGATTTTTAGGGCGCCGCGTTCAGCCGCCAGATGCAGTTAACCGATTATGGACACAAAAAATATTTAAAAAAAAAGTTGGAAACATTAACCTTCGTCAAACAATAAGTTCCTGACATCTGGTCACCATAAAAAATATACCAAAATGTAGGTCTGTTCATTACCTTTCTTCCAACGTACCAATTAGATTTTTGGGGCACCTCGTTCAGCCGGCAGATGCAGTTAACCGATTATGGACACAAAAAATATTTAAAAAAAAAGTTGGGAACATTAACCTTCGTCAAAAAATAAGTTCCTGACATCTGGTCACCATAAAAAATATACCAAAATGTAGGCCTGTTCATTACCTTTCTTCCAACGTACCGATTGGATTTTTGGGGCACCTCGTTCAGCCGGCAGATGCAGTTAACCGATTATGGACACAAAAAATTTTTAAAAAAAAAGTTGGGAACATTAACCTTCGTCAAAAAATAAGTTCCTGACATCTGGTCACCATAAAAAATATACCAAAATGTAGGCCTGTTCATTACCTTTCTCATGACGTACCGATTGGATTTTTAGGGCGCCGCGTTCAGCCGCCAGATGCAGTTAACCAATTATGGACACAAAAAATATTTAAAAAAAAAGTTGGGAACATTAACCTTCGTCAAAAAATAAGTTCCTGACATCTGGTCACCATAAAAAATATACCAAAATGTAGGCCTGTTCATTACCTTTCTCATGACGTACCGACTGGATTTTTAGGGCGCCGCGTTCAGCCGGCAGATGCAGTTAACCGATTATGGACACAAAAAATATTTAAAAAAAAAGTTGGGAACATTAACCTTCGTCAAAAAATAAATTCCTGACATCTGGTCACCATAAAAAATATACCAAAATGTAGGCCTGTTCACTACCTTTCTTCCAACGTACCGATTGGATTTTTAGGGCGCCGCGTTCAGCCGCCAGATGCAGTTAACCGATTATGGACACAAAAAATATTTAAAAAAAAAGTTGGGAACATTAACCCTCGTCAAAAAATAAGTTCCTGACATCTGGTCACCATAAAAAATATACCAAAATGTAGGTCTGTTCATTACCTTTCTTCCAACGTACCGATTGGATTTTTGGGGCACCTCGTTCAGCCGGCAGATGCAGTTAACCGATTATGGACACAAAAAATATTTAAAAAAAAAGTTGGGAACATTAACCTTCGTCAAAAAATAAGTTCCTGACATCTGGCCACCATAAAAAATATACCAAAATGTAGGCCTGTTCATTACCTTTCTTCCAACGTACCGATTGGATTTTTAGGGCGCCGCGTTCAGCCGCCAGATGCAGTTAACCGATTATGGACACAAAAAATATTAAAAAAAAAGTTGGGAACATTAACCTTCGTCAAAAAATAAGTTCCTGACATCTGGTCACCATAAAAAATATACCAAAATGTAGGTCTGTTCATTACCTTTCTTCCAACGTACCAATTAGATTTTTGGGGCACCTCGTTCAGGCCGGCAGATGCAGTTAACCGATTATGGACACAAAAAATATTTAAAAAAAAAAGTTGGGAACATTAACCTTCGTCAAAAAATAAGTTCCTGACATCTGGTCACCATAAAAAATATACCAAAATGTAGACCTGTTCATTACCTTTCTCATGACGTACCGATTGGATTTTTAGGGCGCCGCGTTCAGCCGCCAGATGCAGTTAACCGATTATGGACACAAAAAATATTTAAAAAAAAGTTGGGAACATTAACCTTCGTCAAAAAATAAGTTCCTGACATCTGGTCACCATAAAAAATATACCAAAATGTAGGCCTGTTCATTACCTTTCTTCCAACGTACCGATTGGATTTTTGGGGCACCTCGTTCAGCCGGCAGATGCAGTTAACCGATTATGGACACAAAAAATTTAAAAAAAAAAAGTTGGGAACATTAACCTTCGTCAAAAAATAAGTTCCTGACATCTGGTCACCATAAAAAATATACCAAAATGTAGGTCTGTTCATTACCTTTCTCATGACGTACCGATTGGATTTTTAGGGCGCCGCGTTCAGCCGCCAGATGCAGTTAACCAATTATGGACACAAAAAATATTAAAAAAAAAAGTTGGGAACATTAACCTTCGTCAAAAAATAAGTTCCTGACATCTGGTCACCATAAAAAATATACCAAAATGTAGGCCTGTTCATTACCTTTCTCATGACGTACCGATTGGATTTTTAGGGCGCCGCGTTCAGCCGGCAGATGCAGTTAACCGATTATGGACACAAAAAATATTTAAAAAAAAAGTTGGGAACATTAACCTTCGTCAAAAAATAAGTTCCTGACATCTGGTCACCATAAAAAATATACCAAAATGTAGGCCTGTTCATTACCTTTCTCATGACGTACCGATTGGATTTTTAGGGCACCGCGTTCAGCCGCCAGATACAGTTAACCGATTATGGACACAAAAAATATTTAAAAAAAAAGTTGGGAACATTAACCTTCGTCAAAAAATAAGTTCCTGACATCTGGTCACCATAAAAAATATACCAAAATGTAGGTCTGTTCATTACCTTTCTTCCAACGTACCGATTGGATTTTTAGGGCGCCGCGTTCAGCCGCCAGATGCAGTTAACCGATTATGGACACAAAAAATATTTAAAAAAAAAGTTGGGAACATTAACCTTCGTCAAAAAATAAGTTCCTGACATCTGGTCACCATAAAAAATATACCAAAATGTAGGTCTGTTCATTACCTTTCTTCCAACGTACCAATTAGATTTTTGGGGCACCTCGTTCAGCCGGCAGATGCAGTTAACCGATTATGGACACAAAAAATATTTAAAAAAAAAAGTTGGGAACATTAACCTTCGTCAAAAAATAAGTTCCTGACATCTGGTCACCATAAAAAATATACCAAAATGTAGACCTGTTCATTACCTTTCTCATGACGTACCGATTGGATTTTTAGGGCGCCGCACTGTGGTCCAAAATGACTTTTTTCGTTGCAAAAATCATAACTTTTGAACACGTGAAGCTATCGCAACAATTTTTTTTCCCCCTAAAGTTAATTTCCAAGGCTATACAAATTGTGAATTTTAAGAAAATTACATTACAGGGTGTTTCAGAATAATTGGTTGATGTAAGATTTTCTTAGAAAAAGAAGTTAACAGAATAAAGTCTGAAAGTAAACCTTTTAAAAACAGTCCTAAGTTTTTAAAACTTTGTAAAATAAAAGTTTTTGACTATTCAAGTGAATTCATAACAACAGTGGATGCTTAAAGTTAACGCACCAATTTCAGAAATATTTTTTAAGGAGTATTATAAAACAGTATTTTTCATGTTGTGGGGCATCAGTTTATTCTATAAACTGTTTGACTGATATATTTTATATGAAACAGTGTAGGAAAAAAGTAAACGGACGAAAAAAAATAAAAAAAAAATCAAATAGAATATAAAATTTATATTAACAAAATAAAATAGAATACTTTATAAATATTTGTTTACAACTAACTACTATAGATCTAATTTTCAGAAAAAAATTCATCGGCATCGTTATCATTTTCAACAATTAATAGACCTATTAGTTCTGGGCAGTAACTCTTTTTCAGCTCTTTTTTTGATCTAACGTGTCTTAAAGATGAAACAAGTGGATCTGATGATATAGCTAGCATATTAAATAAATCTTCATTTTGTCGTTTCCGTGCATATATTTGAGTATCGATATCGCTTGTAGTCTTTATTCCTTGATTCCTGTGCTTCTTCTGAAAGCTCCCCGATTGGCAAAATTTGATGTCTTATAAGTTCCTCTCCATGGTCCAAAATTTTGTGCAGAGTTGGTGTCAGGAGTTTGTAGCTGTATTTGGCTTTTAAAAGATCCGAAGTGGTTTTGGTATACTCGTTGAATTTATCTACATTAATAGATTCTTTAGATGACATCGCATTTAAAATAACTTGCAGTTTCTTTATAAGATCCTTATCTACTCGGGTTATAATTGACGTAACTTCTAGATTTTCAAAAAATCTTCGTGAAGTGTTTCCATCATTTGTATTACCGAATCCTTGTTTTGGCTTATCAATGATTATCCCGAGTTGTTCCCTAAATTCCTTTTGAATATCCGCTTTTCTTCTTCTTTCGGCTTCCTTCTTGTCGGTTGTCTCATCTTCTTAAAAACTGCTTTTGTGATATCCGCTTTTATCTTTTCGTGTTCCTTTTTATATTTTATACTCAGAGCTGTAGAAACATTTTCAGTCGAAATATGGCCCGTAGTTTCCAATAGTTTCCTCCTTTTGGTATATACTGAACATGTATCTAAGGATTTCGAAGGCCTTCCTCTTGATGGACTTGGCACGTCACTGTCTTTAATTTCATTACATTGGATTGTAAATGTTCCATTCAAAAATTCTTCATATTTTGAGAGAAATCTTGTTTTAACTCTAAAACAGTCAATCCATTTTTTTTAAATGATGCGTATAATCTTTGGAGTTTCTTTTTCGTTTCATCGTTGTCACTTATATCTTCGTATTGGTTTTGGATCCGAATTACAAATTCTTCAGAATTCGAAACATAGATAAATTGTTCAAAAATTGTTCTGTTTGAAATATTCATATTGGTACGAGTATTTAATTTGCAAACTCCACTCGTCAGTAAAGCCTCTTGAAAACAAACTAACAACATATATCCATTGTCATAGTTTATATATACCTCCATAATGTATATGCACAAGGATTATTTTACCTGTGAAATTTAAGCTTAACAATATGGGGTATCGGAAGAAAATTATTATTCCTACCTGTTTTATTAGATCATAAAATAATAATCCAAAATTAAATAATTCTTTCAACTTTGTATATGGAGTAGGCAATAAAGCTATTAATCCTTTTCTTTTGGCAAGCTAATCTATGTTTAGGTACTATTAGAAAAAGATCAATAAATATTTACAATAATTTAAGTTAAGGGGAATTTATTTAAAAAGGGTCGTTAAAGTGGGCGGATTAAAAAATTTAATGTTCAATAAAGTAATCAATAGTTTGTGTACAATATTTTATATATTTTTTTAATAATAATTGGCATTTGTATAAAAAGGGGCGTAGAAGTGGGCGGTTTTTTTTTGTCAGAATCAAGATAGTAATAAAACGATTTTTATTTAAAAAGAAAATTTCACGCTCTCGACTATTTTAATTAATAAAATAATTGAAATTTTCCATAAGGGAATTTGCTTTTAAGACCAAAAGGTCAGCACTGGGAACACGACTTTTTTTTAAACAAATTACAATTTCTCTGAAGGTTGCAAATAGTTGCAGCTACAATTTTGCATATGGTTTAAGAAATAGTTAAGTTAAACTATCATGGTCAATTTTCCGCGCAAACTCGCGAGTATTTTTTTGTAGCTCTATTCAAACCGAAAAAATCTGCTAAAAAAGGGTGTTTTTTGTTTTATTTATTAAAAATATTAAATATTTTTTTATTTTTTTTAATTAAAATTTTTATTTACGCACAAATAATACAACTAGAATAAATTATAGAAAGTTAATATTTTACATTTAATATGCCAAAATTTCAAATACGAAAACAAAGAAGTTAATTTTTTCTGTTTTCTTGTAACTCTAGAACGAAATTGACCAACTTTGAAAAGCTCTATAAGTCAAACTAGTTAGCGGAAAATTTTTTTGTTTGCTGGTTTTGAAGCTCCGTTTATATTTCTATTAGAAATAAAAAACAAAACTTTAAAAATAAAACATCGAAATTAGTATTTTTGCCACGAAATTTTCCTTTTTGGACCACAGTGCGCCGCGTTCAGCCGCCAGATGCAGTTAACCGATTATGGACACAAAAAATATTTAAAAAAAAGTTGGGAACATTAACCTTCGTCAAAAAATAAGTTCCTGACATCTGGTCACCATAAAAAATATACCAAAATGTAGGCCTGTTCATTACCTTTCTTCCAACGTACCGATTGGATTTTTGGGGCACCTCGTTCAGCCGGCAGATGCAGTTAACCGATTATGGACACAAAAAATTTAAAAAAAAAAAGTTGGGAACATTAACCTTCGTCAAAAAATAAGTTCCTGACATCTGGTCACCATAAAAAATATACCAAAATGTAGGTCTGTTCATTACCTTTCTCATGACGTACCGATTGGATTTTTAGGGCGCCGCGTTCAGCCGCCAGATGCAGTTAACCAATTATGGACACAAAAAATATTAAAAAAAAAAGTTGGGAACATTAACCTTCGTCAAAAAATAAGTTCCTGACATCTGGTCACCATAAAAAATATACCAAAATGTAGGCCTGTTCATTACCTTTCTCATGACGTACCGATTGGATTTTTAGGGCGCCGCGTTCAGCCGGCAGATGCAGTTAACCGATTATGGACACAAAAAATATTTAAAAAAAAAGTTGGGAACATTAACCTTCGTCAAAAAATAAGTTCCTGACATCTGGTCACCATAAAAAATATACCAAAATGTAGGCCTGTTCATTACCTTTCTCATGACGTACCGATTGGATTTTTAGGGCACCGCGTTCAGCCGCCAGATACAGTTAACCGATTATGGACACAAAAAATATTTAAAAAAAAAGTTGGGAACATTAACCTTCGTCAAAAAATAAGTTCCTGACATCTGGTCACCATAAAAAATATACCAAAATGTAGGCCTGTTCATTACCTTTCTCATGACGTACCGATTGGATTTTTAGGGCGCCGCGTTCAGCCGCCAGATGCAGTTAACCGATTATGGACACAAAAAATATTTAAAAAAAAAGTTGGGAACATTAACCTTCGTCAAAAAATAAGTTCCTGACATCTGGTCACCATAAAAAATATACCAAAATGTAGGTCTGTTCATTACCTTTCTTCCAACGTACCGATTAGATTTTTGGGGCACCTCGTTCAGCCGGCAGATGCAGTTAACCGATTATGGACACAAAAAATATTTAAAAAAAAAAGTTGGGAACATTAACCTTCGTCAAAAAATAAGTTCCTGACATCTGGTCACCATAAAAAATATACCAAAATGTAGGCCTGTTCATTACCTTTCTCATGACGTACCGATTGGATTTTTAGGGCGCCGCGTTCAGCCGCCAGATGCAGTTAACCGATTATGGACACAAAAAATATTAAAAAAAAAGTTGGGAACATTAACCTTCGTCAAAAAATAAGTTCCTGACATCTGGTCACCATAAAAAATATACCAAAATGTAGGCCTGTTCATTACCTTTCTTTCAACGTACCGATTGGATTTTTGGGGCACCTTGTTCAGCCGGCAGATGCAGTTAACCGATTATGGACACAAAAAATTTTTAAAAAAAAAGTTGGGAACATTAACCTTCGTCAAAAAATAAGTTCCTGACATCTGGTCACCATAAAAAATATACCAAAATGTAGGCCTGTTCATTACCTTTCTCATGACGTACCGATTGGATTTTTAGGGCGCCGCGTTCAGCCGCCAGATGCAGTTAACCGATTATGGACACAAAAAATATTTAAAAAAAAGTTGGGAACATTAACCTTCGTCAAAAAATAAGTTCCTGACATCTGGTCACCATAAAAAATATACCAAAATGTAGGCCTGTTCATTACCTTTCTTTCAACGTACCGATTGGATTTTTGGGGAACCTCGTTCAGCCGGCAGATGCAGTTAACCGATTATGGACACAAAAAATTTTTAAAAAAAAAGTTGGGAACATTAACCTTCGTCAAAAAATAAGTTCCTGACATCTGGTCACCATAAAAAATATACCAAAATGTAGGCCTGTTCATTACCTTTCTCATGACGTACCGATTGGATTTTTAGGGCGCCGCGTTCAGCCGCCAGATGCAGTTAACCAATTATGGACACAAAAAATATTAAAAAAAAAAGTTGGGAACATTAACCTTCGTCAAAAAATAAGTTCCTGACATCTGGTCACCATAAAAAATATACCAAAATGTAGGTCTGTTCATTACCTTTCTTCCAACGTACCGATTAGATTTTTGGGGCACCTCGTTCAGCCGGCAGATGCAGTTAACCGATTATGGACACAAAAAATATTTAAAAAAAAAAGTTGGGAACATTAACCTTCGTCAAAAAATAAGTTCCTGACATCTGGTCACCATAAAAAATATACCAAAATGTAGGCCTGTTCATTACCTTTCTCATGACGTACCGATTGGATTTTTAGGGCGCCGCGTTCAGCCGCCAGATGCAGTTAAGCGATTATGGACACAAAAAATATTAAAAAAAAAGTTGGGAACATTAACCTTCGTCAAAAAATAAGTTCCTGACATCTGGTCACCATAAAAAATATACCAAAATGTAGGCCTGTTCATTACCTTTCTTTCAACGTACCGATTGGATTTTTGGGGCACCTTGTTCAGCCGGCAGATGCAGTTAACCGATTATGGACACAAAAAATTTTTAAAAAAAAAGTTGGGAACATTAACCTTCGTCAAAAAATAAGTTCCTGACATCTGGTCACCATAAAAAATATACCAAAATGTAGGCCTGTTCATTACCTTTCTCATGACGTACCGATTGGATTTTTAGGGCGCCGCGTTCAGCCGCCAGATGCAGTTAACCGATTATGGACACAAAAAATATTTAAAAAAAAGTTGGGAACATTAACCTTCGTCAAAAAATAAGTTCCTGACATCTGGTCACCATAAAAAATATACCAAAATGTAGGCCTGTTCATTACCTTTCTTTCAACGTACCGATTGGATTTTTGGGGAACCTCGTTCAGCCGGCAGATGCAGTTAACCGATTATGGACACAAAAAATTTTTAAAAAAAAAGTTGGGAACATTAACCTTCGTCAAAAAATAAGTTCCTGACATCTGGTCACCATAAAAAATATACCAAAATGTAGGCCTGTTCATTACCTTTCTCATGACGTACCGATTGGATTTTTAGGGCGCCGCGTTCAGCCGCCAGATGCAGTTAACCGATTATGGACACAAAAAATATTTAAAAAAAAGTTGGGAACATTAACCTTCGTCAAAAAATAAGTTCCTGACATCTGGTCACCATAAAAAATATACCAAAATGTAGGCCTGTTCATTACCTTTCTTTCAACGTACCGATTGGATTTTTGGGGAACCTCGTTCAGCCGGCAGATGCAGTTAACCGATTATGGACACAAAAAATTTTTAAAAAAAAAGTTGGGAACATTAACCTTCGTCAAAAAATAAGTTCCTGACATCTGGTCACCATAAAAAATATACCAAAATGTAGGCCTGTTCATTACCTTTCTTTCAACGTACCGATTGGATTTTTGGGGAACCTCGTTCAGCCGGCAGATGCAGTTAACCGATTATGGACACAAAAAATTTTTAAAAAAAAAGTTGGGAACATTAACCTTCGTCAAAAAATAAGTTCCTGACATCTGGTCACCATAAAAAATATACCAAAATGTAGGCCTGTTCATTACCTTTCTCATGACGTACCGATTGGATTTTTAGGGCGCCGCGTTCAGCCGCCAGATGCAGTTAACCGATTATGGACACAAAAAATATTAAAAAAAAAGTTGGGAACATTAACCTTCGTCAAAAAATAAGTTCCTGACATCTGGTCACCATAAAAAATATACCAAAATGTAGGCCTGTTCATTACCTTTCTTTCAACGTACCGATTGGATTTTTGGGGAACCTCGTTCAGCCGGCAGATGCAGTTAACCGATTATGGACACAAAAAATTTTTAAAAAAAAAGTTGGGAACATTAACCTTCGTCAAAAAATAAGTTCCTGACATCTGGTCACCATAAAGAATATACCAAAATGTAGGCCTGTTCATTACCTTTCTCATGACGTACCGATTGGATTTTTAGGGCGCCGCGTTCAGCCGCCAGATGCAGTTAACCAATTATGGACACAAAAAATATTAAAAAAAAAAGTTGGGAACATTAACCTTCGTCAAAAAATAAGTTCCTGACATCTGGTCACCATAAAAAATATACCAAAATGTAGGTCTGTTCATTACCTTTCTTCCAACGTACCGATTGGATTTTTGGGGCACCTCGTTCAGCCGGCAGATGCAGTTAACCGATTATGGACACAAAAAATATTTAAAAAAAAAGTTGGGAACATTAACCTTCGTCAAAAAATAAGTTTCTGACATCTGGTCACCATCAAAAATATACCAAAATGTAGGCCTGTTCATTACCTTTCTTCCAACGTACCGATTGGATTTTTAGGGCGCCGCGTTCAGCCGCCAGATGCAGTTAACCAATTATGGACACAAAAAATATTTAAAAAAAAAGTTGGGAACATTAACCTTCGTCAAAAAATAAGTTCCTGACATCTGGTCACCATAAAAAATATACCAAAATGTAGGCCTGTTCATTACCTTTCTCATGACGTACCGATTGGATTTTTAGGGCGCCGCGTTCAGCCGCCAGATGCAGTTAACCGATTATGGACACAAAAAATATTTTAAAAAAAAGTTGGGAACATTAACCTTCGTCAAAAAATAAGTTCCTGACATCTGGCCACCATAAAAAATATACCAAAATGTAGGCCTGTTCATTACCTTTCTCATGACGTACCGATTGGATTTTTAGGGCGCCGCGTTCAGCCGCCAGATGCAGTTAACCGATTATGGACACAAAAAATATTTAAAAAAAAAGTTGGGAACATTAACCTTCGTCAAAAAATAAGTTCCTGACATCTGGTCACCATAAAAAATATACCAAAATGTAGGTCTGTTCATTACCTTTCTTCCAACGTACCGATTGGATTTTTAGGGCGCCGCGTTCAGCCGCCAGATGCAGTTAACCGATTATGGACACAAAAAATATTTAAAAAAAAAGTTGGGAACATTAACCTTCGTCAAAAAATAAGTTCCTGACATCTGGTCACCATAAAAAATATACCAAAATGTAGGTCTGTTCATTACCTTTCTTCCAACGTACCAATTAGATTTTTGGGGCACCTCGTTCAGCCGGCAGATGCAGTTAACCGATTATGGACACAAAAAATATTTAAAAAAAAAAGTTGGGAACATTAACCTTCGTCAAAAAATAAGTTCCTGACATCTGGTCACCATAAAAAATATACCAAAATGTAGACCTGTTCATTACCTTTCTCATGACGTACCGATTGGATTTTTAGGGCGCCGCGTTCAGCCGCCAGATGCAGTTAACCGATTATGGACACAAAAAATATTTAAAAAAAAGTTGGGAACATTAACCTTCGTCAAAAAATAAGTTCCTGACATCTGGTCACCATAAAAAATATACCAAAATGTAGGCCTGTTCATTACCTTTCTTCCAACGTACCGATTGGATTTTTGGGGCACCTCGTTCAGCCGGCAGATGCAGTTAACCGATTATGGACACAAAAAATTTAAAAAAAAAAAGTTGGGAACATTAACCTTCGTCAAAAAATAAGTTCCTGACATCTGGTCACCATAAAAAATATACCAAAATGTAGGTCTGTTCATTACCTTTCTCATGACGTACCGATTGGATTTTTAGGGCGCCGCGTTCAGCCGCCAGATGCAGTTAACCAATTATGGACACAAAAAATATTAAAAAAAAAAGTTGGGAACATTAACCTTCGTCAAAAAATAAGTTCCTGACATCTGGTCACCATAAAAAATATACCAAAATGTAGGCCTGTTCATTACCTTTCTCATGACGTACCGATTGGATTTTTAGGGCGCCGCGTTCAGCCGGCAGATGCAGTTAACCGATTATGGACACAAAAAATATTTAAAAAAAAAGTTGGGAACATTAACCTTCGTCAAAAAATAAGTTCCTGACATCTGGTCACCATAAAAAATATACCAAAATGTAGGCCTGTTCATTACCTTTCTCATGACGTACCGATTGGATTTTTAGGGCACCGCGTTCAGCCGCCAGATACAGTTAACCGATTATGGACACAAAAAATATTTAAAAAAAAAGTTGGGAACATTAACCTTCGTCAAAAAATAAGTTCCTGACATCTGGTCACCATAAAAAATATACCAAAATGTAGGCCTGTTCATTACCTTTCTCATGACGTACCGATTGGATTTTTAGGGCGCCGCGTTCAGCCGCCAGATGCAGTTAACCGATTATGGACACAAAAAATATTTAAAAAAAAAGTTGGGAACATTAACCTTCGTCAAAAAATAAGTTCCTGACATCTGGTCACCATAAAAAATATACCAAAATGTAGGTCTGTTCATTACCTTTCTTCCAACGTACCGATTAGATTTTTGGGGCACCTCGTTCAGCCGGCAGATGCAGTTAACCGATTATGGACACAAAAAATATTTAAAAAAAAAAGTTGGGAACATTAACCTTCGTCAAAAAATAAGTTCCTGACATCTGGTCACCATAAAAAATATACCAAAATGTAGGCCTGTTCATTACCTTTCTCATGACGTACCGATTGGATTTTTAGGGCGCCGCGTTCAGCCGCCAGATGCAGTTAACCGATTATGGACACAAAAAATATTAAAAAAAAAGTTGGGAACATTAACCTTCGTCAAAAAATAAGTTCCTGACATCTGGTCACCATAAAAAATATACCAAAATGTAGGCCTGTTCATTACCTTTCTTTCAACGTACCGATTGGATTTTTGGGGCACCTTGTTCAGCCGGCAGATGCAGTTAACCGATTATGGACACAAAAAATTTTTAAAAAAAAAGTTGGGAACATTAACCTTCGTCAAAAAATAAGTTCCTGACATCTGGTCACCATAAAAAATATACCAAAATGTAGGCCTGTTCATTACCTTTCTCATGACGTACCGATTGGATTTTTAGGGCGCCGCGTTCAGCCGCCAGATGCAGTTAACCGATTATGGACACAAAAAATATTTAAAAAAAAGTTGGGAACATTAACCTTCGTCAAAAAATAAGTTCCTGACATCTGGTCACCATAAAAAATATACCAAAATGTAGGCCTGTTCATTACCTTTCTTTCAACGTACCGATTGGATTTTTGGGGAACCTCGTTCAGCCGGCAGATGCAGTTAACCGATTATGGACACAAAAAATTTTAAAAAAAAAAGTTGGGAACATTAACCTTCGTCAAAAAATAAGTTCCTGACATCTGGTCACCATAAAAAATATACCAAAATGTAGGCCTGTTCATTACCTTTCTCATGACGTACCGATTGGATTTTTAGGGCGCCGCGTTCAGCCGCCAGATGCAGTTAACCAATTATGGACACAAAAAATATTAAAAAAAAAAGTTGGGAACATTAACCTTCGTCAAAAAATAAGTTCCTGACATCTGGTCACCATAAAAAATATACCAAAATGTAGGTCTGTTCATTACCTTTCTTCCAACGTACCGATTAGATTTTTGGGGCACCTCGTTCAGCCGGCAGATGCAGTTAACCGATTATGGACACAAAAAATATTTAAAAAAAAAAGTTGGGAACATTAACCTTCGTCAAAAAATAAGTTCCTGACATCTGGTCACCATAAAGAATATACCAAAATGTAGGCCTGTTCATTACCTTTCTCATGACGTACCGATTGGATTTTTAGGGCGCCGCGTTCAGCCGCCAGATGCAGTTAACCAATTATGGACACAAAAAATATTAAAAAAAAAAGTTGGGAACATTAACCTTCGTCAAAAAATAAGTTCCTGACATCTGGTCACCATAAAAAATATACCAAAATGTAGGTCTGTTCATTACCTTTCTTCCAACGTACCGATTGGATTTTTGGGGCACCTCGTTCAGCCGGCAGATGCAGTTAACCGATTATGGACACAAAAAATATTTAAAAAAAAAGTTGGGAACATTAACCTTCGTCAAAAAATAAGTTTCTGACATCTGGTCACCATCAAAAATATACCAAAATGTAGGCCTGTTCATTACCTTTCTTCCAACGTACCGATTGGATTTTTAGGGCGCCGCGTTCAGCCGCCAGATGCAGTTAACCAATTATGGACACAAAAAATATTTAAAAAAAAAGTTGGGAACATTAACCTTCGTCAAAAAATAAGTTCCTGACATCTGGTCACCATAAAAAATATACCAAAATGTAGGCCTGTTCATTACCTTTCTCATGACGTACCGATTGGATTTTTAGGGCGCCGCGTTCAGCCGCCAGATGCAGTTAACCGATTATGGACACAAAAAATATTTTAAAAAAAAGTTGGGAACATTAACCTTCGTCAAAAAATAAGTTCCTGACATCTGGTCACCATAAAAAATATACCAAAATGTAGGCCTGTTCATTACCTTTCTTCCAACGTACCGATTGGATTTTTGCGGCACCTCGTTCAGCCGGCAGATGCAGTTAACCGATTATGGACACAAAAAATATTTAAAAAAAAAGTTGGGAACATTAACCTTCGTCAAAAAATAAGTTCCTGACATCTGGTCACCATAAAAAATATACCCAAATGTAGGCCTGTTCATTACCTTTCTCATGACGTACCGATTGGATTTTTAGGGCGCCGCGTTCAGCCGCCAGATGCAGTTAACCGATTATGGACACAAAAAATATTTAAAAAAAAGTTGGGAACATTAACCTTCGTCAAAAAATAAGTTCCTGACATCTGGTCACCATAAAAAATATACCAAAATGTAGGCCTGTTCATTACCTTTCTTTCAACGTACCGATTGGATTTTTGGGGCACCTCGTTCAGCCGGAAGATGCAGTTAACCGATTATGGACACAAAAAATTTTTAAAAAAAAAGTTGGGAACATTAACCTTCGTCAAAAAATAAGTTCCTGACATCTGGTCACCATAAAAAATATACCAAAATGTAGGCCTGTTCATTACCTTTCTCATGACGTACCGACTGGATTTTTAGGGCGCCGCGTTCAGCCGCCAGATGCAGTTAACCAATTATGGACACAAAAAATATTAAAAAAAAAAGTTGGGAACATTAACCTTCGTCAAAAAATAAGTTCCTGACATCTGGTCACCATAAAAAATATACCAAAATGTAGGTCTGTTCATTACCTTTCTTCCAACGTACCGATTGGATTTTTGGGGCACCTCGTTCAGCCGGCAGATGCAGTTAACCGATTATGGACACAAAAAATATTTAAAAAAAAAGTTGGGAACATTAACCTTCGTCAAAAAATAAGTTTCTGACATCTGGTCACCATCAAAAATATACCAAAATGTAGGCCTGTTCATTACCTTTCTTCCAACGTACCGATTGGATTTTTAGGGCGCCGCGTTCAGCCGCCAGATGCAGTTAACCAATTATGGACACAAAAAATATTTAAAAAAAAAGTTGGGAACATTAACCTTCGTCAAAAAATAAGTTCCTGACATCTGGTCACCATAAAAAATATACCAAAATGTAGGCCTGTTCATTACCTTTCTCATGACGTACCGATTGGATTTTTAGGGCGCCGCGTTCAGCCGCCAGATGCAGTTAACCGATTATGGACACAAAAAATATTTTTAAAAAAAAGTTGGGAACATTAACCTTCGTCAAAAAATAAGTTCCTGACATCTGGCCACCATAAAAAATATACCAAAATGTAGGCCTGTTCATTACCTTTCTTCCAACGTACCGATTGGATTTTTAGGGCGCCGCGTTCAGCCGCCAGATGCAGTTAACCGATTATGGACACAAAAAATATTTTAAAAAGAAGTTGGGAACATTAACCTTCGTCAAAAAATAAGTTCCTGACATCTGGTCGCCATAAAAAATATACCAAAATGTAGGCCTGTTCATTACCTTTCTTCCAACGTACCGATTGGATTTTTGTGGCACCTCGTTCAGCCGGCAGATGCAGTTAACCGATTATGGACACAAAAAATATTTAAAAAAAAAGTTGGGAACATTAACCTTCGTCAAAAAATAAGTTCCTGACATCTGGTCACCATAAAAAATATACCAAAATGTAGGCCTGTTCATTACCTTTCTCATGACGTACCGATTGGATTTTTAGGGCGCCGCGTTCAGCCGCCAGATGCAGTTAACCGATTATGGACACAAAAAATATTTAAAAAAAAGTTGGGAACATTAACCTTCGTCAAAAAATAAGTTCCTGACATCTGGTCACCATAAAAAATATACCAAAATGTAGGCCTGTTCATTACCTTTCTTTCAACGTACCGATTGGATTTTTGGGGCACCTCGTTCAGCCGGCAGATGCAGTTAACCGATTATGGACACAAAAAATTTTTAAAAAAAAAGTTGGGAACATTAACCTTCGTCAAAAAATAAGTTCCTGACATCTGGTCACCATAAAAAATATACCAAAATGTAGGCCTGTTCATTACCTTTCTCATGACGTACCGATTGGATTTTTAGGGCGCCGCGTTCAGCCGCCAGATGCAGTTAACCAATTATGGACACAAAAAATATTAAAAAAAAAAGTTGGGAACATTAACCTTCGTCAAAAAATAAGTTCCTGACATCTGGTCACCATAAAAAATATACCAAAATGTAGGTCTGTTCATTACCTTTCTTCCAACGTACCGATTGGATTTTTGGGGCACCTCGTTCAGCCGGCAGATGCAGTTAACCGATTATGGACACAAAAAATATTTAAAAAAAAAGTTGGGAACATTAACCTTCGTCAAAAAATAAGTTTCTGACATCTGGTCACCATCAAAAATATACCAAAATGTAGGCCTGTTCATTACCTTTCTTCCAACGTACCGATTGGATTTTTAGGGCGCCGCGTTCAGCCGCCAGATGCAGTTAACCAATTATGGACACAAAAAATATTTAAAAAAAAAGTTGGGAACATTAACCTTCGTCAAAAAATAAGTTCCTGACATCTGGTCACCATAAAAAATATACCAAAATGTAGGCCTGTTCATTACCTTTCTCATGACGTACCGATTGGATTTTTAGGGCGCCGCGTTCAGCCGCCAGATGCAGTTAACCGATTATGGACACAAAAAATATTTTAAAAAAAAAGTTGGGAACATTAACCTTCGTCAAAAAATAAGTTCCTGACATCTGGCCACCATAAAAAATATACCAAAATGTAGGCCTGTTCATTACCTTTCTCATGACGTACCGATTGGATTTTTAGGGCGCCGCGTTCAGCCGCCAGATGCAGTTAACCGATTATGGACACAAAAAATATTTTAAAAAAAAGTTGGGAACATTAACCTTCGTCAAAAAATAAGTTCCTGACATCTGGTCACCATAAAAAATATACCAAAATGTAGGCCTGTTCATTACCTTTCTTCCAACGTACCGATTGGATTTTTGGGGCACCTCGTTCAGCCGGCAGATGCAGTTAACCGATTATGGACACAAAAAATATTTAAAAAAAAAGTTGGGAACATTAACCTTCGTCAAAAAATAAGTTCCTGATATCTGGTCACCATAAAAAATATACCAAAATGTAGGTCTGTTCATTACCTTTCTCATGACGTACCGATTGGATTTTTAGGGCGCCGCGTTCAGCCGTCAGATGCAGTTAACCGATTATGGACACAAAAAATATTTAAAAAAAAAGTTGGGAACATTAACCTTCGTCAAAAAATAAGTTCCTGACATCTGGTCACCATAAAAAATATACCAAAATGTAGGCCTGTTCATTACCTTTCTTTCAACGTACCGATTGGATTTTTGGGGCACCTCGTTCAGCCGGCAGATGCAGTTAACCGATTATGGACACAAAAAATTTTTAAAAAAAAAGTTGGGAACATTAACCTTCGTCAAAAAATAAGTTCCTGACATCTGGTCACCATAAAAAATATACCAAAATGTAGGCCTGTTCATTACCTTTCTCATGACGTACCGATTGGATTTTTAGGGCGCCGCGTTCAGCCGCCAGATGCAGTTAACCAATTATGGACACAAAAAATATTAAAAAAAAAAAGTTGGGAACATTAACCTTCGTCAAAAAATAAGTTCCTGACATCTGGTCACCATAAAAAATATACCAAAATGTAGGTCTGTTCATTACCTTTCTTCCAACGTACCGATTGGATTTTTGGGGCACCTCGTTCAGCCGGCAGATGCAGTTAACCGATTATGGACACAAAAAATATTTAAAAAAAAAGTTGGGAACATTAACCTTCGTCAAAAAATAAGTTTCTGACATCTGGTCACCATCAAAAATATACCAAAATGTAGGCCTGTTCATTACCTTTCTTCCAACGTACCGATTGGATTTTTAGGGCACCTCGTTCAGCCGGCAGATGCAGTTAACCGATTATGGACACAAAAAATATTTAAAAAAAAAGTTGGGAACATTAACCTTCGTCAAAAAATAAGTTTCTGACATCTGGTCACCATCAAAAATATACCAAAATGTAGGCCTGTTCATTACCTTTCTTCCAACGTACCGATTGGATTTTTAGGGCGCCGCGTTCAGCCGCCAGATGCAGTTAACCAATTATGGACACAAAAAATATTTAAAAAAAAAGTTGGGAACATTAACCTTCGTCAAAAAATAAGTTCCTGACATCTGGTCACCATAAAAAATATACCAAAATGTAGGCCTGTTCATTACCTTTCTCATGACGTACCGATTGGATTTTTAGGGCGCCGCGTTCAGCCGCCAGATGCAGTTAACCGATTATGGACACAAAAAATATTTTAAAAAAAAAGTTGGGAACATTAACCTTCGTCAAAAAATAAGTTCCTGACATCTGGCCACCATAAAAAATATACCAAAATGTAGGCCTGTTCATTACCTTTCTTCCAACGTACCGATTGGATTTTTGGGGCACCTCGTTCAGCCGGCAGATGCAGTTAACCGATTATGGACACAAAAAATATTTAAAAAAAAAGTTGGGAACATTAACCTTCGTCAAAAAATAAGTTCCTGATATCTGGTCACCATAAAAAATATACCAAAATGTAGGTCTGTTCATTACCTTTCTCATGACGTACCGATTGGATTTTTAGGGCGCCGCGTTCAGCCGTCAGATGCAGTTAACCGATTATGGACACAAAAAATATTTAAAAAAAAAGTTGGGAACATTAACCTTCGTCAAAAAATAAGTTCCTGACATCTGGTCACCATAAAAAATATACCAAAATGTAGGCCTGTTCATTACCTTTCTTTCAACGTACCGATTGGATTTTTGGGGCACCTCGTTCAGCCGGCAGATGCAGTTAACCGATTATGGACACAAAAAATTTTTAAAAAAAAAGTTGGGAACATTAACCTTCGTCAAAAAATAAGTTCCTGACATCTGGTCACCATAAAAAATATACCAAAATGTAGGCCTGTTCATTACCTTTCTCATGACGTACCGATTGGATTTTTAGGGCGCCGCGTTCAGCCGCCAGATGCAGTTAACCAATTATGGACACAAAAAATATTAAAAAAAAAAAGTTGGGAACATTAACCTTCGTCAAAAAATAAGTTCCTGACATCTGGTCACCATAAAAAATATACCAAAATGTAGGTCTGTTCATTACCTTTCTTCCAACGTACCGATTGGATTTTTGGGGCACCTCGTTCAGCCGGCAGATGCAGTTAACCGATTATGGACACAAAAAATATTTAAAAAAAAAGTTGGGAACATTAACCTTCGTCAAAAAATAAGTTTCTGACATCTGGTCACCATCAAAAATATACCAAAATGTAGGCCTGTTCATTACCTTTCTTCCAACGTACCGATTGGATTTTTAGGGCGCCGCGTTCAGCCGCCAGATGCAGTTAACCAATTATGGACACAAAAAATATTAAAAAAAAAAAGTTGGGAACATTAACCTTCGTCAAAAAATAAGTTCCTGACATCTGGTCACCATAAAAAATATACCAAAATGTAGGTCTGTTCATTACCTTTCTTCCAACGTACCGATTGGATTTTTGGGGCACCTCGTTCAGCCGGCAGATGCAGTTAACCGATTATGGACACAAAAAATATTTAAAAAAAAAGTTGGGAACATTAACCTTCGTCAAAAAATAAGTTTCTGACATCTGGTCACCATCAAAAATATACCAAAATGTAGGCCTGTTCATTACCTTTCTCATGACGTACCGATTGGATTTTTAGGGCGCCGCGTTCAGCCGCCAGATGCAGTTAACCAATTATGGACACAAAAAATATTTAAAAAAAAAGTTGGGAACATTAACCTTCGTCAAAAAATAAGTTCCTGACATCTGGTCACCATAAAAAATATACCAAAATGTAGGCCTGTTCATTACCTTTCTCATGACGTACCGATTGGATTTTTAGGGCGCCGCGTTCAGCCGCCAGATGCAGTTAACCGATTATGGACACAAAAAATATTTAAAAAAAAGTTGGGAACATTAACCTTCGTCAAAAAATAAGTTCCTGACATCTGGTCACCATAAAAAATATACCAAAATGTAGGTCTGTTCATTACCTTTCTTCCAACGTACCGATTGGATTTTTGGGGCGCCGCGTTCAGCCGGCAGATGCAGTTAACCGATTATGGACACAAAAAATATTTAAAAAAAAAGTTGGGAACATTAACCTTCGTCAAAAAATAAGTTTCTGACATCTGGTCACCATCAAAAATATACCAAAATGTAGGCCTGTTCATTACCTTTCTTCCAACGTACCGATTGGATTTTTAGGGCGCCGCGTTCAGCCGCCAGATGCAGTTAACCAATTATGGACACAAAAAATATTTAAAAAAAAAGTTGGGAACATTAACCTTCGTCAAAAAATAAGTTCCTGACATCTGGTCACCATAAAAAATATACCAAAATGTAGGCCTGTTCATTACCTTTCTCATGACGTACCGATTGGATTTTTAGGGCGCCGCGTTCAGCCGCCAGATGCAGTTAACCGATTATGGACACAAAAAATATTTAAAAAAAAGTTGGGAACATTAACCTTCGTCAAAAAATAAGTTCCTGACATCTGGTCACCATAAAAAATATACCAAAATGTAGGCCTGTTCATTACCTTTCTTCCAACGTACCGATTGGATTTTTGGGGCACCTCGTTCAGCCGCCAGATGCAGTTAACCGATTATGGACACAAAAAATATTTTAAAAAAAAGTTGGGAACATTAACCTTCGTCAAAAAATAAGTTCCTGACATCTGGCCACCATAAAAAATATACCAAAATGTAGGCCTGTTCATTACCTTTCTTCCAACGTACCGATTGGATTTTTAGGGCGCCGCGTTCAGCCGCCAGATGCAGTTAACCGATTATGGACACAAAAAATATTTTAAAAAAAAGTTGGGAACATTAACCTTCGTCAAAAAATAAGTTCCTGACATCTGGTCACCATAAAAAATATACCAAAATGTAGGCCTGTTCATTACCTTTCTTCCAACGTACCGATTGGATTTTTGGGGCACCTCGTTCAGCCGGCAGATGCAGTTAACCGATTATGGACACAAAAAATATTTAAAAAAAAAGTTGGGAACATTAACCTTCGTCAAAAAATAAGTTCCTGACATCTGGTCACCATAGAAAATATACCTAAATGTAGGTCTGTTCATTACCTTTCTTCCAACGTACCGATTGGATTTTTGGGGCACCTCGTTCAGCCGGCAGATGCAGTTAACCGATTATGGACACAAAAAATATTTAAAAAAAAAGTTGGGAACATTAACCTTCGTCAAAAAATAAGTTTCTGACATCTGGTCACCATCAAAAATATACCAAAATGTAGGCCTGTTCATTACCTTTCTTCCAACGTACCGATTGGATTTTTAGGGCGCCGCGTTCAGCCGCCAGATGCAGTTAACCAATTATGGACACAAAAAATATTTAAAAAAAAAGTTGGGAACATTAACCTTCGTCAAAAAATAAGTTCCTGACATCTGGTCACCATAAAGAATATACCAAAATGTAGGCCTGTTCATTACCTTTCTCATGACGTACCGATTGGATTTTTAGGGCGCCGCGTTCAGCCGCCAGGTGCAGTTAACCGATTATGGACACAAAAAATATTTTAAAAAAAAGTTGGGAACATTAACCTTCGTCAAAAAATAAGTTCCTGACATCTGGCCACCATAAAAAATATACCAAAATGTAGGCCTGTTCATTACCTTTCTTCCAACGTACCGATTGGATTTTTGGGGCACCTCGTTCAGCCGGCAGATGCAGTTAACCGATTATGGACACAAAAAATATTTAAAAAAAAAGTTGGGAACATTAACCTTCGTCAAAAAATAAGTTCCTGATATCTGGTCACCATAAAAAATATACCAAAATGTAGGTCTGTTCATTACCTTTCTCATGACGTACCGATTGGATTTTTAGGGCGCCGCGTTCAGCCGTCAGATGCAGTTAACCGATTATGGACACAAAAAATATTTAAAAAAAAAGTTGGGAACATTAACCTTCGTCAAAAAATAAGTTCCTGACATCTGGTCACCATAAAAAATATACCAAAATGTAGGCCTGTTCATTACCTTTCTTTCAACGTACCGATTGGATTTTTGGGGCACCTCGTTCAGCCGGCAGATGCAGTTAACCGATTATGGACACAAAAAATTTTTAAAAAAAAAGTTGGGAACATTAACCTTCGTCAAAAAATAAGTTCCTGACATCTGGTCACCATAAAAAATATACCAAAATGTAGGCCTGTTCATTACCTTTCTCATGACGTACCGATTGGATTTTTAGGGCGCCGCGTTCAGCCGCCAGATGCAGTTAACCAATTATGGACACAAAAAATATTAAAAAAAAAAGTTGGGAACATTAACCTTCGTCAAAAAATAAGTTCCTGACATCTGGTCACCATAAAAAATATACCAAAATGTAGGTCTGTTCATTACCTTTCTTCCAACGTACCGATTGGATTTTTGGGGCACCTCGTTCAGCCGGCAGATGCAGTTAACCGATTATGGACACAAAAAATATTTAAAAAAAAAGTTGGGAACATTAACCTTCGTCAAAAAATAAGTTTCTGACATCTGGTCACCATCAAAAATATACCAAAATGTAGGCCTGTTCATTACCTTTCTTCCAACGTACCGATTGGATTTTTAGGGCGCCGCGTTCAGCCGCCAGATGCAGTTAACCAATTATGGACACAAAAAATATTAAAAAAAAAAAGTTGGGAACATTAACCTTCGTCAAAAAATAAGTTTCTGACATCTGGTCACCATAAAAAATATACCAAAATGTAGGTCTGTTCATTACCTTTCTTCCAACGTACCGATTGGATTTTTGGGGCACCTCGTTCAGCCGGCAGATGCAGTTAACCGATTATGGACACAAAAAATATTTAAAAAAAAAGTTGGGAACATTAACCTTCGTCAAAAAATAAGTTTCTGACATCTGGTCACCATCAAAAATATACCAAAATGTAGGCCTGTTCATTACCTTTCTTCCAACGTACCGATTGGATTTTTAGGGCGCCGCGTTCAGCCGCCAGATGCAGTTAACCAATTATGGACACAAAAAATATTTAAAAAAAAAGTTGGGAACATTAACCTTCGTCAAAAAATAAGTTCCTGACATCTGGTCACCATAAAAAATATACCAAAATGTAGGCCTGTTCATTACCTTTCTCATGACGTACCGATTGGATTTTTAGGGCGCCGCGTTCAGCCGCCAGATGCAGTTAACCGATTATGGACACAAAAAATATTTAAAAAAAAGTTGGGAACATTAACCTTCGTCAAAAAATAAGTTCCTGACATCTGGTCACCATTAAAAATATACCAAAATGTAGGCCTGTTCATTACCTTTCTTTCAACGTACCGATTGGATTTTTGGGGCACCTCGTTCAGCCGGCAGATGCAGTTAACCGATTATGGACACAAAAAATTTTAAAAAAAAAGTTGGGAACATTAACCTTCGTCAAAAAATAAGTTCCTGACATCTGGTCACCATAAAAAATATACCAAAATGTAGGCCTGTTCATTACCTTTCTCATGACGTACCGATTGGATTTTTAGGGCGCCGCGTTCAGCCGCCAGATGCAGTTAACCAATTATGGACACAAAAAAAATATTTAAAAAAAAAGTTGGGAACATTAACCTTCGTCAAAAAATAAGTTTCTGACATCTGGTCACCATCAAAAATATACCAAAATGTAGGCCTGTTCATTACCTTTCTTCCAACGTACCGATTGGATTTTTAGGGCGCCGCGTTCAGCCGCCAGATGCAGTTAACCAATTATGGACACAAAAAATATTAAAAAAAAAAAGTTGGGAACATTAACCTTCGTCAAAAAATAAGTTCCTGACATCTGGTCACCATAAAAAATATACCAAAATGTAGGTCTGTTCATTACCTTTCTTCCAACGTACCGATTGGATTTTTGGGGCACCTCGTTCAGCCGGCAGATGCAGTTAACCGATTATGGACACAAAAAATATTTAAAAAAAAAGTTGGGAACATTAACCTTCGTCAAAAAATAAGTTTCTGACATCTGGTCACCATCAAAAATATACCAAAATGTAGGCCTGTTCATTACCTTTCTTCCAACGTACCGATTGGATTTTTAGGGCGCCGCGTTCAGCCGCCAGATGCAGTTAACCGATTATGGACACAAAAAATATTTTAAAAAAAAGTTGGGAACATTAACCTTCGTCAAAAAATAAGTTCCTGACATCTGGCCACCATAAAAAATATACCAAAATGTAGGCCTGTTCATTACCTTTCTTCCAACGTACCGATTGGATTTTTAGGGCGCCGCGTTCAGCCGCCAGATGCAGTTAACCGATTATGGACACAAAAAATATTTTAAAAATAAGTTGGGAACATTAACCTTCGTCAAAAAATAAGTTCCTGACATCTGGTCACCATAAAAAATATACCAAAATGTAGGCCTGTTCATTACCTTTCTTCCAACGTACCGATTGGATTTTTGGGGCACCTCGTTCAGCCGGCAGATGCAGTTAACCGATTATGGACACAAAAAATATTTAAAAAAAAAGTTGGGAACATTAACCTTCGTCAAAAAATAAGTTCCTGATATCTGGTCACCATAAAAAATATACCAAAATGTAGGTCTGTTCATTACCTTTCTCATGACGTACCGATTGGATTTTTAGGGCGCCGCGTTCAGCCGTCAGATGCAGTTAACCGATTATGGACACAAAAAATATTTAAAAAAAAAGTTGGGAACATTAACCTTCGTCAAAAAATAAGTTCCTGACATCTGGTCACCATAAAAAATATACCAAAATGTAGGCCTGTTCATTACCTTTCTTTCAACGTACCGATTGGATTTTTGGGGCACCTCGTTCAGCCGGCAGATGCAGTTAACCGATTATGGACACAAAAAATTTTTAAAAAAAAAGTTGGGAACATTAACCTTCGTCAAAAAATAAGTTCCTGACATCTGGTCACCATAAAAAATATACCAAAATGTAGGCCTGTTCATTACCTTTCTCATGACGTACCGATTGGATTTTTAGGGCGCCGCGTTCAGCCGCCAGATGCAGTTAACCAATTATGGACACAAAAAATATTAAAAAAAAAAGTTGGGAACATTAACCTTCGTCAAAAAATAAGTTCCTGACATCTGGTCACCATAAAAAATATACCAAAATGTAGGTCTGTTCATTACCTTTCTTCCAACGTACCGATTGGATTTTTGGGGCACCTCGTTCAGCCGGCAGATGCAGTTAACCGATTATGGACACAAAAAATATTTAAAAAAAAAGTTGGGAACATTAACCTTCGTCAAAAAATAAGTTTCTGACATCTGGTCACCATCAAAAATATACCAAAATGTAGGCCTGTTCATTACCTTTCTTCCAACGTACCGATTGGATTTTTAGGGCGCCGCGTTCAGCCGCCAGATGCAGTTAACCAATTATGGACACAAAAAATATTAAAAAAAAAAAGTTGGGAACATTAACCTTCGTCAAAAAATAAGTTCCTGACATCTGGTCACCATAAAAAATATACCAAAATGTAGGTCTGTTCATTACCTTTCTTCCAACGTACCGATTGGATTTTTGGGGCACCTCGTTCAGCCGGCAGATGCAGTTAACCGATTATGGACACAAAAAATATTTAAAAAAAAAGTTGGGAACATTAACCTTCGTCAAAAAATAAGTTTCTGACATCTGGTCACCATCAAAAATATACCAAAATGTAGGCCTGTTCATTACCTTTCTTCCAACGTACCGATTGGATTTTTAGGGCGCCGCGTTCAGCCGTCAGATGCAGTTAACCGATTATGGACACAAAAAATATTTAAAAAAAAAGTTGGGAACATTAACCTTCGTCAAAAAATAAGTTCCTGACATCTGGTCACCATAAAAAATATACCAAAATGTAGGCCTGTTCATTACCTTTCTTTCAACGTACCGATTGGATTTTTGGGGCACCTCGTTCAGCCGGCAGATGCAGTTAACCGATTATGGACACAAAAAATTTTTAAAAAAAAAGTTGGGAACATTAACCTTCGTCAAAAAATAAGTTCCTGACATCTGGTCACCATAAAAAATATACCAAAATGTAGGCCTGTTCATTACCTTTCTCATGACGTACCGATTGGATTTTTAGGGCGCCGCGTTCAGCCGCCAGATGCAGTTAACCAATTATGGACACAAAAAATATTAAAAAAAAAAGTTGGGAACATTAACCTTCGTCAAAAAATAAGTTCCTGACATCTGGTCACCATAAAAAATATACCAAAATGTAGGTCTGTTCATTACCTTTCTTCCAACGTACCGATTGGATTTTTGGGGCACCTCGTTCAGCCGGCAGATGCAGTTAACCGATTATGGACACAAAAAATATTTAAAAAAAAAGTTGGGAACATTAACCTTCGTCAAAAAATAAGTTTCTGACATCTGGTCACCATCAAAAATATACCAAAATGTAGGCCTGTTCATTACCTTTCTTCCAACGTACCGATTGGATTTTTAGGGCGCCGCGTTCAGCCGCCAGATGCAGTTAACCAATTATGGACACAAAAAATATTAAAAAAAAAAAGTTGGGAACATTAACCTTCGTCAAAAAATAAGTTCCTGACATCTGGTCACCATAAAAAATATACCAAAATGTAGGTCTGTTCATTACCTTTCTTCCAACGTACCGATTGGATTTTTGGGGCACCTCGTTCAGCCGGCAGATGCAGTTAACCGATTATGGACACAAAAAATATTTAAAAAAAAAGTTGGGAACATTAACCTTCGTCAAAAAATAAGTTTCTGACATCTGGTCACCATCAAAAATATACCAAAATGTAGGCCTGTTCATTACCTTTCTTCCAACGTACCGATTGGATTTTTAGGGCGCCGCGTTCAGCCGTCAGATGCAGTTAACCGATTATGGACACAAAAAATATTTAAAAAAAAAGTTGGGAACATTAACCTTCGTCAAAAAATAAGTTCCTGACATCTGGTCACCATAAAAAATATACCAAAATGTAGGCCTGTTCATTACCTTTCTTTCAACGTACCGATTGGATTTTTGGGGCACCTCGTTCAGCCGGCAGATGCAGTTAACCGATTATGGACACAAAAAATTTTTAAAAAAAAAGTTGGGAACATTAACCTTCGTCAAAAAATAAGTTCCTGACATCTGGTCACCATAAAAAATATACCAAAATGTAGGCCTGTTCATTACCTTTCTCATGACGTACCGATTGGATTTTTAGGGCGCCGCGTTCAGCCGCCAGATGCAGTTAACCAATTATGGACACAAAAAATATTAAAAAAAAAAGTTGGGAACATTAACCTTCGTCAAAAAATAAGTTCCTGACATCTGGTCACCATAAAAAATATACCAAAATGTAGGTCTGTTCATTACCTTTCTTCCAACGTACCGATTGGATTTTTGGGGCACCTCGTTCAGCCGGCAGATGCAGTTAACCGATTATGGACACAAAAAATATTTAAAAAAAAAGTTGGGAACATTAACCTTCGTCAAAAAATAAGTTTCTGACATCTGGTCACCATCAAAAATATACCAAAATGTAGGCCTGTTCATTACCTTTCTTCCAACGTACCGATTGGATTTTTAGGGCGCCGCGTTCAGCCGCCAGATGCAGTTAACCAATTATGGACACAAAAAATATTAAAAAAAAAAAGTTGGGAACATTAACCTTCGTCAAAAAATAAGTTCCTGACATCTGGTCACCATAAAAAATATACCAAAATGTAGGTCTGTTCATTACCTTTCTTCCAACGTACCGATTGGATTTTTGGGGCACCTCGTTCAGCCGGCAGATGCAGTTAACCGATTATGGACACAAAAAATATTTAAAAAAAAAGTTGGGAACATTAACCTTCGTCAAAAAATAAGTTTCTGACATCTGGTCACCATCAAAAATATACCAAAATGTAGGCCTGTTCATTACCTTTCTTCCAACGTACCGATTGGATTTTTAGGGCGCCGCGTTCAGCCGCCAGATGCAGTTAACCAATTATGGACACAAAAAATATTTAAAAAAAAAGTTGGGAACATTAACCTTCGTCAAAAAATAAGTTCCTGACATCTGGTCACCATAAAAAATATACCAAAATGTAGGCCTGTTCATTACCTTTCTCATGACGTACCGATTGGATTTTTAGGGCGCCGCGTTCAGCCGCCAGATGCAGTTAACCGATTATGGACACAAAAAATATTTAAAAAAAAGTTGGGAACATTAACCTTCGTCAAAAAATAAGTTCCTGACATCTGGTCACCATAAAAAATATACCAAAATGTAGGCCTGTTCATTACCTTTCTTTCAACGTACCGATTGGATTTTTGGGGCACCTCGTTCAGCCGGCAGATGCAGTTAACCGATTATGGACACAAAAAATTTTTAAAAAAAAAGTTGGGAACATTAACCTTCGTCAAAAAATAAGTTCCTGACATCTGGTCACCATAAAAAATATACCAAAATGTAGGTCTGTTCATTACCTTTCTCATGACGTACCGATTGGATTTTTAGGGCGCCGCGTTCAGCCGTCAGATGCAGTTAACCGATTATGGACACAAAAAATATTTTAAAAAAAAGTTGGGAACATTAACCTTCGTCAAAAAATAAGTTCCTGACATCTGGTCACCATAAAAAATATACCAAAATGTAGGCCTGTTCATTACCTTTCTTTCAACGTACCGATTGGATTTTTGGGGCACCTCGTTCAGCCGGCAGATGCAGTTAACCGATTATGGACACAAAAAATTTTTAAAAAAAAAGTTGGGAACATTAACCTTCGTCAAAAAATAAGTTCCTGACATCTGGTCACCATAAAAAATATACCAAAATGTAGGCCTGTTCATTACCTTTCTTTCAACGTACCGATTGGATTTTTGGGGCACCTCGTTCAGCCGGCAGATGCAGTTAACCGATTATGGACACAAAAAATATTTAAAAAAAAAGTTGGGAACATTAACCTTCGTCAAAAAATAAGTTTCTGACATCTGGTCACCATCAAAAATATACCAAAATGTAGGCCTGTTCATTACCTTTCTTCCAACGTACCGATTGGATTTTTAGGGCGCCGCGTTCAGCCGCCAGATGCAGTTAACCAATTATGGACACAAAAAATATTTAAAAAAAAAGTTGGGAACATTAACCTTCGTCAAAAAATAAGTTCCTGACATCTGGTCACCATAAAAAATATACCAAAATGTAGGCCTGTTCATTACCTTTCTCATGACGTACCGATTGGATTTTTAGGGCGCCGCGTTCAGCCGCCAGATGCAGTTAACCGATTATGGACACAAAAAATATTTAAAAAAAAGTTGGGAACATTAACCTTCGTCAAAAAATAAGTTCCTGACATCTGGTCACCATAAAAAATATACCAAAATGTAGGCCTGTTCATTACCTTTCTTTCAACGTACCGATTGGATTTTTGGGGCACCTCGTTCAGCCGGCAGATGCAGTTAACCGATTATGGACACAAAAAATTTTTAAAAAAAAAGTTGGGAACATTAACCTTCGTCAAAAAATAAGTTCCTGACATCTGGTCACTATAAAAAATATACCAAAATGTAGGCCTGTTCATTACCTTTCTCATGACGTACCGATTGGATTTTTAGGGCGCCGCGTTCAGCCGCCAGATGCAGTTAACCAATTATGGACACAAAAAATATTAAAAAAAAAAGTTGGGAACATTAACCTTCGTCAAAAAATAAGTTCCTGACATCTGGTCACCATAAAAAATATACCAAAATGTAGGTCTGTTCATTACCTTTCTTCCAACGTACCGATTGGATTTTTGGGGCACCTCGTTCAGCCGGCAGATGCAGTTAACCGATTATGGACACAAAAAATATTTAAAAAAAAAGTTGGGAACATTAACCTTCGTCAAAAAATAAGTTTCTGACATCTGGTCACCATCAAAAATATACCAAAATGTAGGCCTGTTCATTACCTTTCTTCCAACGTACCGATTGGATTTTTAGGGCGCCGCGTTCAGCCGCCAGATGCAGTTAACCAATTATGGACACAAAAAATATTTAAAAAAAAAGTTGGGAACATTAACCTTCGTCAAAAAATAAGTTCCTGACATCTGGTCACCATAAAAAATATACCAAAATGTAGGCCTGTTCATTACCTTTCTCATGACGTACCGATTGGATTTTTAGGGCGCCGCGTTCAGCCGCCAGGTGCAGTTAACCGATTATGGACACAAAAAATATTTTAAAAAAAAGTTGGGAACATTAACCTTCGTCAAAAAATAAGTTCCTGACATCTGGCCACCATAAAAAATATACCAAAATGTAGGCCTGTTCATTACCTTTCTTCCAACGTACCGATTGGATTTTTAGGGCGCCGCGTTCAGCCGCCAGATGCAGTTAACCGATTATGGACACAAAAAATATTTTAAAAAAAAGTTGGGAACATTAACCTTCGTCAAAAAATAAGTTCCTGACATCTGGTCACCATAAAAAATATACCAAAATGTAGGCCTGTTCATTACCTTTCTTCCAACGTACCGATTGGATTTTTGGGGCACCTCGTTCAGCCGGCAGATGCAGTTAACCGATTATGGACACAAAAAATATTTAAAAAAAAAGTTGGGAACATTAACCTTCGTCAAAAAATAAGTTCCTGACATCTGGTCACCATAAAAAATATACCAAAATGTAGGTCTGTTCATTACCTTTCTTCCAACGTACCGATTGGATTTTTGGGGCACCTCGTTCAGCCGGCAGATGCAGTTAACCGATTATGGACACAAAAAATATTTAAAAAAAAAGTTGGGAACATTAACCTTCGTCAAAAAATAAGTTTCTGACATCTGGTCACCATCAAAAATATACCAAAATGTAGGCCTGTTCATTACCTTTCTTCCAACGTACCGATTGGATTTTTAGGGCGCCGCGTTCAGCCGCCAGATGCAGTTAACCAATTATGGACACAAAAAATATTTAAAAAAAAAGTTGGGAACATTAACCTTCGTCAAAAAATAAGTTCCTGACATCTGGTCACCATAAAAAATATACCCAAATGTAGGCCTGTTCATTACCTTTCTCATGACGTACCGATTGGATTTTTAGGGCGCCGCGTTCAGCCGCCAGATGCAGTTAACCGATTATGGACACAAAAAATATTTTAAAAAAAAGTTGGGAACATTAACCTTCGTCAAAAAATAAGTTCCTGACATCTGGCCACCATAAAAAATATACCAAAATGTAGGCCTGTTCATTACCTTTCTTCCAACGTACCGATTGGATTTTTAGGGCGCCGCGTTCAGCCGCCAGATGCAGTTAACCGATTATGGACACAAAAAATATTTTAAAAAAAAGTTGGGAACATTAACCTTCGTCAAAAAATAAGTTCCTGACATCTGGTCACCATAAAAAATATATCAAAATGTAGGCCTGTTCATTACCTTTCTTCCAACGTACCGATTGGATTTTTGGGGCACCTCGTTCAGCCGGCAGATGCAGTTAACCGATTATGGACACAAAAAATATTTAAAAAAAAAGTTGGGAACATTAACCTTCGTCAAAAAATAAGTTCCTGACATCTGGTCACCATAAAAAATATACCCAAATGTAGGCCTGTTCATTACCTTTCTCATGACGTACCGATTGGATTTTTACGGCGCCGCGTTCAGCCGCCAGATGCAGTTAACCGATTATGGACACAAAAAATATTTAAAAAAAAGTTGGGAACATTAACCTTCGTCAAAAAATAAGTTCCTGACATCTGGTCACCATAAAAAATATACCAAAATGTAGGCCTGTTCATTACCTTTCTTTCAACGTACCGATTGGATTTTTGGGGCACCTCGTTCAGCCGGCAGATGCAGTTAACCGATTATGGACACAAAAAATTTTTAAAAAAAAAGTTGGGAACATTAACCTTCGTCAAAAAATAAGTTCCTGACATCTGGTCACCATAAAAAATATACCAAAATGTAGGCCTGTTCATTACCTTTCTCATGACGTACCGATTGGATTTTTAGGGCGCCGCGTTCAGCCGCCAGATGCAGTTAACCAATTATGGACACAAAAAATATTAAAAAAAAAAGTTGGGAACATTAACCTTCGTCAAAAAATAAGTTCCTGACATCTGGTCACCATAAAAAATATACCAAAATGTAGGTCTGTTCATTACCTTTCTTCCAACGTACCGATTGGATTTTTGGGGCACCTCGTTCAGCCGGCAGATGCAGTTAACCGATTATGGACACAAAAAATATTTAAAAAAAAAGTTGGGAACATTAACCTTCGTCAAAAAATAAGTTCCTGACATCTGGTCACCATAAAAAATATACCAAAATGTAGGCCTGTTCATTACCTTTCTCATGACGTACCGATTGGATTTTTAGGGCGCCGCGTTCAGCCGCCAGATGCAGTTAACCAATTATGGACACAAAAAATATTTAAAAAAAAAGTTGGGAACATTAACCTTCGTCAAAAAATAAGTTCCTGACATCTGGTCACCATAAAAAATATACCAAAATGTAGGCCTGTTCATTACCTTTCTCATGACGTACCGATTGGATTTTTAGGGCGCCGCGTTCAGCCGCCAGATGCAGTTAACCGATTATGGACACAAAAAATATTTTAAAAAAAAGTTGGGAACATTAACCTTCGTCAAAAAATAAGTTCCTGACATCTGGCCACCATAAAAAATATACCAAAATGTAGGCCTGTTCATTACCTTTCTTTCAACGTACCGATTGGATTTTTAGGGCGCCGCGTTCAGCCGCCAGATGCAGTTAACCGATTATGGACACAAAAAATATTTTAAAAAAAAGTTGGGAACATTAACCTTCGTCAAAAAATAAGTTTCTGACATCTGGTCACCATAAAAAATATACCAAAATGTAGGCCTGTTCATTACCTTTCTTCCAACGTACCGATTGGGTTTTTAGGGCGCCGCGTTCAGCCGCCAGATGCAGTTAACCAATTATGGACACAAAAAATATTTAAAAAAAAAGTTGGGAACATTAACCTTCGTCAAAAAATAAGTTCCTGACATCTGGTCACCATAAAAAATATACCAAAATGTAGGCCTGTTCATTACCTTTCTCATGACGTACCGATTGGATTTTTAGGGCGCCGCGTTCAGCCGCCAGATGCAGTTAACCGATTATGGACACAAAAAATATTTTAAAAAAAAGTTGGGAACATTAACCTTCGTCAAAAAATAAGTTCCTGACATCTGGCCACCATAAAAAATATACCAAAATGTAGGCCTGTTCATTACCTTTCTTCCAACGTACCGATTGGATTTTTAGGGCGCCGCGTTCAGCCGCCAGATGCAGTTAACCGATTATGGACACAAAAAATATTTTAAAAAAAAGTTGGGAACATTAACCTTCGTCAAAAAATAAGTTCCTGACATCTGGTCACCATAAAAAATATACCAAAATGTAGGCCTGTTCATTACCTTTCTTCCAACGTACCGATTGGATTTTTGGGGCACCTCGTTCAGCCGGCAGATGCAGTTAACCGATTATGGACACAAAAACTATTTAAAAAAAAGTTGGGAACATTAACCTTCGTCAAAAAATAAGTTCCTGACATCTGGCCACCATAAAAAATATACCAAAATGTAGGCCTGTTCATTACCTTTCTCATGACGTACCGATTGGATTTTTAGGGCACCGCGTTCAGCCGCCAGATGCAGTTAACCGATTATGGACACAAAAAATATTTAAAAAAAAAGTTGGGAACATTAACCTTCGTCAAAAAATAAGTTCCTGACATCTGGTCACCATAAAAAATATACCAAAATGTAGGCCTGTTCATTACCTTTCTCATGACGTACCGATTGGATTTTTAGGGCGCCGCGTTCAACCGCCAGATGCAGTTAACCGATTATGGACACAAAAAATATTTAAAAAAAAAAGTTGGGAACATTAACCTTCGTCAAAAAATAAGTTCCTGACATCTGGTCACCATAAAAAATATACCAAAATGTAGGTCTGTTCATTACCTTTCTTCCAACGTACCGACTAGATTTTTGGGGCACCTCGTTCAGCCGGCAGATGCAGTTAACCGATTATGGACACAAAAAATATTTAAAAAAAAAAGTTGGGAACATTAACCTTCGTCAAAAAATAAGTTCCTGACATCTGGTCACCATAAAAAATATACCAAAATGTAGGCCTGTTCATTACCTTTCTTCCAACGTACCGATTGCATTTTTGGGGCACCTCGTTCAGCCGGCAGATGCAGTTAACCGATTATGGACACAAAAAATTTTTAAAAAAAAAGTTGGGAACATTAACCTTCGTCAAAAAATAAGTTCCTGACATGAAAGGTAATGAACAGGCCTACATTTTGGTATATTTTTTATGGTGGCCAGATGTCAGGAACTTATTTTTTGACAAAGGTTAATGTTCCCAACTTTTTTTTTAAATATTTTTTGTGTCCATAATCGGTTAACTGCATCTGCCGGCTGAACGAGGTGCCCCAAAAATCTAATCGGTACGTTGGAAGAAAGGTAATGAACAGGCCTACATTTTGGTATATTTTTTATGGTGACCAGATGTCAGGAACTTATTTTTTGACAAAGGTTAATGTTCCCAACTTTTTTTTTAAATATTTTTTGTGTCCATAATCGGTTAACTGCATCTTCCGGCTGAACGAGGTGCCCCAAAAATCCAATCGGTACGTTGGAAGAAAGGTAATGAACAGGCCTACATTTTGGTATATTTTTTATGGTGACCAGATGTCAGGAACTTATTTTTTGACAAAGGTTAATGTTCCCAACTTTTTTTTTAAATATTTTGTGTGTCCATAATCGGTTAACTGCATCTGCCGGCTGAACGAGGTGCCCCAAAAATCCAATCGGTACGTTGGAAGAAAGGTAATGAACAGGCCTACATTTTGGTATATTTTTTATGGTGGCCAGATGTCAGGAACTTATTTTTGACGAAGGTTAATAATCCCAACTTTTTTTTAAAATATTTTTTGTGTCCATAATTGGTTAACTGCATCTGGCGGCTGAACGCGGCGCCCTAAAAATCCAATCGGTACGTCATGAGAAAGGTAATGAACAGGCCTACATTTTGGTATATTTTTTATGGTGACCAGATGTCAGGAACTTATTTTTTGACGAAGGTTAATGTTCCCAACTTTTTTTTTAAATATTTTTTGTGTCCATAATCGGTTAACAGCATCTGCCGGCTGAACGAGGTGCCCCAAAAATCCAATCGGTACGTTGAAAGAAAGGTAATTAATAGGCCTACATTTTGGTATATTTTTTATGGTGGCCAGATGTCAGGAACTTATTTTTTGACGAAGGTTAATGTTCCCAACTTTTTTTTTAAATATTTTTTTGTGTCCATAATCGGTTAACTGCATCTGCCGGCTGAACGAGGTGCCCCAAAAATCCAATCGGTACGTTGGAAGAAAGGTAATGAACAGGCCTACATTTTGGTATATTTTTTATGGTGACCAGATGTCAGGAACTTATTTTTTGACGAAGGTTAATGTTCCCAACTTTTTTTTAAATATTTTTTGTGTCCATAATCGGTTAACTGCATCTTCCGGCTGAACGAGGTGCCCCAAAAATCCAATCGGTACGTTGGAAGAAAGGTAATGAACAGGCCTACATTTTGGTATATTTTTTATGGTGACCAGATGTCAGGAACTTATTTTTTGACAAAGGTTAATGTTCCCAACTTTTTTTTTAAATATTTTTTGTGTCCATAATCGGTTAACTGCATCTTCCGGCTGAACGAGGTGCCCCAAAAATCCAATCGGTACGTTGGAAGAAAGGTAATGAACAGGCCTACATTTTGGTATATTTTTTATGGTGACCAGATGTCAGGAACTTATTTTTTGACGAAGGTTAATGTTCCCAACTTTTTTTTTTAAATATTTTTTGTGTCCATAATCGGTTAACTGCATCTGGCGGCTAAACGCGGCGCCCTAAAAATCCAATCGGTACGTCATGAGAAAGGTAATGAACAGGCCTACATTTTGGTATATTTTTTATGGTGACCAGATGTCAGGAACTTATTTTTTGACGAAGGTTAATGTTCCCAACTTTTTTTTTAAATATTTTTTGTGTCCATAATCGGTTAACTGCATCTGGCGGCTAAACGCGGCGCCCTAAAAATCCAATCGGTACGTCATGAGAAAGGTAATGAACAGGCCTACATTTTGGTATATTTTTTATGGTGAGCAGATGTCAGGAACTTATTTTTTGACGAAGGTTAATGTTCCCAACTTTTTTTTTAAATATTTTTTGTGTCCATAATCGGTTAACTGCATCTGGCGGCTAAACGCGGCGCCCTAAAAATCCAATCGGTACGTCATGAGAAAGGTAATGAACAGGCCTACATTTTGGTATATTTTTTATGGTGACCAGATGTCAGGAACTTATTTTTTGACGAAGGTTAATGTTCCCAACTTTTTTTTTAAATATTTTTTGTGTCCATAATCGGTTAACTGCATCTGGCGGCTAAACGCGGCGCCCTAAAAATCCAATCGGTACGTCATGAGAAAGGTAATGAACAGGCCTACATTTTGGTATATTTTTTATGGTGACCAGATGTCAGGAACTTATTTTTTGACAAAGGTTATTGTTCCCAACTTTTTTTTTAAATATTTTTTGTGTCCATAATCGGTTAACTGCATCTTCCGGCTGAACGAGGTGCTCCAAAAATCCAATCGGTACGTTGGAAGAAAGGTAATGAACAGGCCTACATTTTGGTATAGTTTTTATGGTGACCAGATGTCAGGAACTTATTTTTTGACAAAGGTTATTGTTCCCAACTTTTTTTTTAAATATTTTTTGTGTCCATAATCGGTTAACTGCATCTGCCGGCTGAACGAGGTGTCCCAAAAATCCAATCGGTACGTTGGAAGAAAGGTAATGAACAGGCCTACATTTTGGTATATTTTTTATGGTGACCAGATGTCAGAAACTTATTTTTTGACAAAGGTTAATGTTCCCAACTTTTTTTTTAAATATTTTTTGTGTCCATAATGGGTTAACTGCATCTGGCGGCTAAACGCGGCGCCCTAAAAATCCAATCGGTACGTCATGAGAAAGGTAATGAACAGGCCTACATTTTGGTATATTCTTTATGGTGGCCAGATGTCAGGAACTTATTTTTTGACGAAGGTTAATGTTCCCAACTTTTTTTTTAAATATTTTTTGTGTCCATAATCGGTTAACTGCATCTGGCGGCTAAACGCGGCGCCCTAAAAATCCAATCGGTACGTCATGAGAAAGGTAATGAACAGGCCTACATTTTGGTATATTTTTTATGGTGACCAGATGTCAGGAACTTATTTTTTGACGAAGGTTAATGTTCCCAACTTTTTTTTTAAATATTTTTTGTGTCCATAATCGGTTAACTGCATCTGCCGGCTGAACGAGGTGCCCCAAAAATCCAATCGGTACGTTGGAAGAAAGGTAATGAACAGGCCTACATTTTGGTATATTTTTTATGGTGGCCAGATGTCAGGAACTTATTTTTTGACGAAGGTTAATGTTCCCAACTTTTTTTTTAAATATTTTTTGTGTCCATAATCGGTTAACTGCATCTGCCGGCTGAACGAGGTGCCCCAAAAATCCAGTCGGTACGTTGGAAGAAAGGTAATGAACAGGCCTACATTTTGGTATATTTTTTATGGTGACCAGATGTCAGGAACTTATTTTTTGACAAAGGTTAATGTTCCCAACTTTTTTTTTAAATATTTTTTGTGTCCATAATCGGTTAACTGCATCTTCCGGCTGAACGAGGTGCTCCAAAAATCCAATCGGTACGTTGGAAGAAAGGTAATGAACAGGCCTACATTTTGGTATAGTTTTTATGGTGACCAGATGTCAGGAACTTATTTTTTGACAAAGGTTATTGTTCCCAACTTTTTTTTTAAATATTTTTTGTGTCCATAATCGGTTAACTGCATCTGCCGGCTGAACGAGGTGTCACAAAAATCCAATCGGTACGTTGGAAGAAAGGTAATGAACAGGCCTACATTTTGGTATATTTTTTATGGTGACCAGATGTCAGGAACTTATTTTTTGACAAAGGTTAATGTTCCCAACTTTTTTTTTCAATATTTTTTGTGTCCATAATCGGTTAACTGCATCTGGCGGCTAAACGCGGCGCCCTAAAAATCCAATCGGTACGTCATGAGAAAGGTAATGAACAGGCCTACATTTTGGTATATTTTTTATGGTGGCCAGATGTCAGGAACTTATTTTTTGACGAAGGTTAATGTTCCCAACTTTTTTTTTAAATATTTTTTGTGTCCATAATCGGTTAACTGCATCTGGCGGCTAAACGCGGCGCCCTAAAAATCCAATCGGTACGTCATGAGAAAGGTAATGAACAGGCCTACATTTTGGTATATTTTTTATGGTGGCCAGATGTCAGGAACTTATTTTTTGACGAAGGTTAATGTTCCCAACTTTTTTTTTAAATATTTTTTGTGTCCATAATCGGTTAACTGCATCTGGCGGCTAAACGCGGCGCCCTAAAAAACCAATCGGTACGTCATGAGAAAGGTAATGAACAGGCCTACATTTTGGTATATTTTTTATGGTGGCCAGATGTCAGGAACTTATTTTTTGACGAAGGTTAATGTTCCCAAATTTTTTTTTAAATATTTTTTGTGTCCATAATCGGTTAACTGCATCTGGCGGCTAAACGCGGCGCCCTAAAAATCCAATCGGTACGTCATGAGAAAGGTAATGAACAGGCCTACATTTGGGTATATTTTTTATGGTGGCCAGATGTCAATAACTTATTTTTTGACGAAGGTTAATAATCCCAACTTTTTTTTAAAATATTTTTTGTGTCCATAATTGGTTAACTGCATCTGGCGGCTGAACGCGGCGCCCTAAAAATCCAATCGGTACGTCATGAGAAAGGTAATGAACAGGTCTACATTTTGGTATATTTTTTATGGTGGCCAGATGTCAGGAACTTATTTATTTTTTGACGAAGGTTAATGTTCCCAACTTTTTTTTTAAATATTTTTTGTGTCCATAATCGGTTAACTGCATCTGGCGGCTAAACGCGGCGCCCTAAAAATCCAATCGGTACGTCATGAGAAAGGTAATGAACAGGCCTACATTTTGGTATATTTTTTATGGTGACCAGATGTCAGGAACTTATTTTTTGACAAAGGTTATTGTTCCCAACTTTTTTTTTAAATATTTTTTGTGTCCATAATCGGTTAACTGCATCTTCCGGCTGAACGAGGTGCTCCAAAAATCCAATCGGTACGTTGGAAGAAAGGTAATGAACAGGCCTACATTTTGGTATAGTTTTTATGGTGACCAGATGTCAGGAACTTATTTTTTGACAAAGGTTATTGTTCCCAACTTTTTTTTTAAATATTTTTTGTGTCCATAATCGGTTAACTGCATCTGCCGGCTGAACGAGGTGTCCCAAAAATCCAATCGGTACGTTGGAAGAAAGGTAATGAACAGGCCTACATTTTGGTATATTTTTTATGGTGACCAGATGTCAGAAACTTATTTTTTGACAAAGGTTAATGTTCCCAACTTTTTTTTTAAATATTTTTTGTGTCCATAATGGGTTAACTGCATCTGGCGGCTAAACGCGGCGCCCTAAAAATCCAATCGGTACGTCATGAGAAAGGTAATGAACAGGCCTACATTTTGGTATATTCTTTATGGTGGCCAGATGTCAGGAACTTATTTTTTGACGAAGGTTAATGTTCCCAACTTTTTTTTTAAATATTTTTTGTGTCCATAATCGGTTAACTGCATCTGGCGGCTAAACGCGGCGCCCTAAAAATCCAATCGGTACGTCATGAGAAAGGTAATGAACAGGCCTACATTTTGGTATATTTTTTATGGTGACCAGATGTCAGGAACTTATTTTTTGACGAAGGTTAATGTTCCCAACTTTTTTTTTAAATATTTTTTGTGTCCATAATCGGTTAACTGCATCTGCCGGCTGAACGAGGTGCCCCAAAAATCCAATCGGTACGTTGGAAGAAAGGTAATGAACAGGCCTACATTTTGGTATATTTTTTATGGTGGCCAGATGTCAGGAACTTATTTTTTGACGAAGGTTAATGTTCCCAACTTTTTTTTTAAATATTTTTTGTGTCCATAATCGGTTAACTGCATCTGCCGGCTGAACGAGGTGCCCCAAAAATCCAGTCGGTACGTTGGAAGAAAGGTAATGAACAGGCCTACATTTTGGTATATTTTTTATGGTGACCAGATGTCAGGAACTTATTTTTTGACAAAGGTTAATGTTCCCAACTTTTTTTTTAAATATTTTTTGTGTCCATAATCGGTTAACTGCATCTTCCGGCTGAACGAGGTGCTCCAAAAATCCAATCGGTACGTTGGAAGAAAGGTAATGAACAGGCCTACATTTTGGTATAGTTTTTATGGTGACCAGATGTCAGGAACTTATTTTTTGACAAAGGTTATTGTTCCCAACTTTTTTTTTAAATATTTTTTGTGTCCATAATCGGTTAACTGCATCTGCCGGCTGAACGAGGTGTCACAAAAATCCAATCGGTACGTTGGAAGAAAGGTAATGAACAGGCCTACATTTTGGTATATTTTTTATGGTGACCAGATGTCAGGAACTTATTTTTTGACAAAGGTTAATGTTCCCAACTTTTTTTTTAAATATTTTTTGTGTCCATAATCGGTTAACTGCATCTGGCGGCTAAACGCGGCGCCCTAAAAATCCAATCGGTACGTCATGAGAAAGGTAATGAACAGGCCTACATTTTGGTATATTTTTTATGGTGGCCAGATGTCAGGAACTTATTTTTTGACGAAGGTTAATGTTCCCAACTTTTTTTTTAAATATTTTTTGTGTCCATAATCGGTTAACTGCATCTGGCGGCTAAACGCGGCGCCCTAAAAATCCAATCGGTACGTCATGAGAAAGGTAATGAACAGGCCTACATTTTGGTATATTTTTTATGGTGGCCAGATGTCAGGAACTTATTTTTTGACGAAGGTTAATGTTCCCAACTTTTTTTTTAAATATTTTTTGTGTCCATAATCGGTTAACTGCATCTGGCGGCTAAACGCGGCGCCCTAAAAAACCAATCGGTACGTCATGAGAAAGGTAATGAACAGGCCTACATTTTGGTATATTTTTTATGGTGGCCAGATGTCAGGAACTTATTTTTTGACGAAGGTTAATGTTCCCAACTTTTTTTTAAATATTTTTTGTGTCCATAATCGGTTAACTGCATCTGGCGGCTAAACGCGGCGCCCTAAAAATCCAATCGGTACGTCATGAGAAAGGTAATGAACAGGCCTACATTTGGGTATATTTTTTATGGTGGCCAGATGTCAATAACTTATTTTTTGACGAAGGTTAATAATCCCAACTTTTTTTTAAAATATTTTTTGTGTCCATAATTGGTTAACTGCATCTGGCGGCTGAACGCGGCGCCCTAAAAATCCAATCGGTACGTCATGAGAAAGGTAATGAACAGGTCTACATTTTGGTATATTTTTTATGGTGGCCAGATGTCAGGAACTTATTTATTTTTTGACGAAGGTTAATGTTCCCAACTTTTTTTTTAAATATTTTTTGTGTCCATAATCGGTTAACTGCATCTGGCGGCTAAACGCGGCGCCCTAAAAATCCAATCGGTACGTCATGAGAAAGGTAATGAACAGGCCTACATTTTGGTATATTTTTTATGGTGACCAGATGTCAGGAACTTATTTTTTGACGAAGGTTAATAATCCCAACTTTTTTTTAAAATATTTTTTGTGTCCATAATTGGTTAACTGCATCTGCCGGCTGAACGCGGCGCCCTAAAAATCCAATCGGTACGTCATGAGAAAGGTAATGAACAGGCCTACATTTTGGTATATTTTTTATGGTGACCAGATGTCAATAACTTATTTTTTAACGAAGGTTAATGTTCCCAACTTTTTTTTTAAATATTTTTTGTGTCCATAATCGGTTAACTGCATCTGGCGGCTGAACGCGGCGCCCTAAAAATCCAGTCGGTACGTCGGAAGAAAGGTAATGAACAGACCTACATTTCGGTATATTTTTCATGGTGGCCAGAGACCTTATTTTTTGACGAAGGTTAATGTTCCCAACTTTTTTTTTAAATATTTTTTGTGTCCATAATCGGTTAACTGCATCTGGCGGCTAAACGCGGCGCCCTAAAAATCCAATCGGTACGTCATGAGAAAGGTAATGAACAGGCCTACATTTTGGTATATTTTTTATGGTGACCAGATGTCAATAACTTATTTTTTAACGAAGGTTAATGTTCCCAACTTTTTTTTTAAATATTTTTTGTGTCCATAATCGGTTAACTGCATCTGGCGGCTGAACGCGGCGCCCTAAAAATCCAATCGGTACGTCATGAGAAAGGTAATGAACAGGCCTACATTTTGGTATATTTTTTATGGTGACCAGATGTCAGGAACTTATTTTTTGACGAAGGTTAATAATCCCAACTTTTTTTTAAAATATTTTTTGTGTCCATAATTGGTTAACTGCATCTGCCGGCTGAACGCGGCGCCCTAAAAATCCAATCGGTACGTCATGAGAAAGGTAATGAACAGGCCTACATTTTGGTATATTTTTTATGGTGACCAGATGTCAATAACTTATTTTTTAACGAAGGTTAATGTTCCCAACTTTTTTTTTAAATATTTTTTGTGTCCATAATCGGTTAACTGCATCTGCCGGCTGAACGAGGTGTCACAAAAATCCAATCGGTACGTTGGAAGAAAGGTAATGAACAGGCCTACATTTTGGTATAGTTTTTATGGTGACCAGATGTCAGGAACTTATTTTTTGACAAAGGTTATTGTTCCCAACTTTTTTTTTAAATATTTTTTGTGTCCATAATCGGTTAACTGCATCTGCCGGCTGAACGAGGTGTCACAAAAATCCAATCGGTACGTTGGAAGAAAGGTAATGAACAGGCCTACATTTTGGTATATTTTTTATGGTGACCAGATGTCAGGAACTTATTTTTTGACAAAGGTTAATGTTCCCAACTTTTTTTTTAAATATTTTTTGTGTCCATAATCGGTTAACTGCATCTGGCGGCTAAACGCGGCGCCCTAAAAATCCAATCGGTACGTCATGAGAAAGGTAATGAACAGGCCTACATTTTGGTATATTTTTTATGGTGGCCAGATGTCAGGAACTTATTTTTTGACGAAGGTTAATGTTCCCAACTTTTTTTTTAAATATTTTTTGTGTCCATAATCGGTTAACTGCATCTGGCGGCTAAACGCGGCGCCCTAAAAATCCAATCGGTACGTCATGAGAAAGGTAATGAACAGGCCTACATTTTGGTATATTTTTTATGGTGGCCAGATGTCAGGAACTTATTTTTTGACGAAGGTTAATGTTCCCAACTTTTTTTTTAAATATTTTTTGTGTCCATAATCGGTTAACTGCATCTGGCGGCTAAACGCGGCGCCCTAAAAAACCAATCGGTACGTCATGAGAAAGGTAATGAACAGGCCTACATTTTGGTATATTTTTTATGGTGGCCAGATGTCAGGAACTTATTTTTTGACGAAGGTTAATGTTCCCAACTTTTTTTTTAAATATTTTTTGTGTCCATAATCGGTTAACTGCATCTGGCGGCTAAACGCGGCGCCCTAAAAATCCAATCGGTACGTCATGAGAAAGGTAATGAACAGGCCTACATTTGGGTATATTTTTTATGGTGGCCAGATGTCAATAACTTATTTTTTGACGAAGGTTAATAATCCCAACTTTTTTTTAAAATATTTTTTGTGTCCATAATTGGTTAACTGCATCTGGCGGCTGAACGCGGCGCCCTAAAAATCCAATCGGTACGTCATGAGAAAGGTAATGAACAGGTCTACATTTTGGTATATTTTTTATGGTGGCCAGATGTCAGGAACTTATTTATTTTTTGACGAAGGTTAATGTTCCCAACTTTTTTTTTAAATATTTTTTGTGTCCATAATCGGTTAACTGCATCTGGCGGCTAAACGCGGCGCCCTAAAAATCCAATCGGTACGTCATGAGAAAGGTAATGAACAGGCCTACATTTTGGTATATTTTTTATGGTGACCAGATGTCAGGAACTTATTTTTTGACGAAGGTTAATAATCCCAACTTTTTTTTAAAATATTTTTTGTGTCCATAATTGGTTAACTGCATCTGCCGGCTGAACGCGGCGCCCTAAAAATCCAATCGGTACGTCATGAGAAAGGTAATGAACAGGCCTACATTTTGGTATATTTTTTATGGTGACCAGATGTCAATAACTTATTTTTTAACGAAGGTTAATGTTCCCAACTTTTTTTTTAAATATTTTTTGTGTCCATAATCGGTTAACTGCATCTGGCGGCTAAACGCGGCGCCCTAAAAAACCAATCGGTACGTCATGAGAAAGGTAATGAACAGGCCTACATTTTGGTATATTTTTTATGGTGGCCAGATGTCAGGAACTTATTTTTTGACGAAGGTTAATGTTCCCAACTTTTTTTTTAAATATTTTTTGTGTCCATAATCGGTTAACTGCATCTGGCGGCTAAACGCGGCGCCCTAAAAATCCAATCGGTACGTCATGAGAAAGGTAATGAACAGGCCTACATTTGGGTATATTTTTTATGGTGGCCAGATGTCAATAACTTATTTTTTGACGAAGGTTAATAATCCCAACTTTTTTTTAAAATATTTTTTGTGTCCATAATTGGTTAACTGCATCTGGCGGCTGAACGCGGCGCCCTAAAAATCCAATCGGTACGTCATGAGAAAGGTAATGAACAGGTCTACATTTTGGTATATTTTTTATGGTGGCCAGATGTCAGGAACTTATTTATTTTTTGACGAAGGTTAATGTTCCCAACTTTTTTTTTAAATATTTTTTGTGTCCATAATCGGTTAACTGCATCTGGCGGCTAAACGCGGCGCCCTAAAAATCCAATCGGTACGTCATGAGAAAGGTAATGAACAGGCCTACATTTTGGTATATTTTTTATGGTGACCAGATGTCAGGAACTTATTTTTTGACGAAGGTTAATAATCCCAACTTTTTTTTAAAATATTTTTTGTGTCCATAATTGGTTAACTGCATCTGCCGGCTGAACGCGGCGCCCTAAAAATCCAATCGGTACGTCATGAGAAAGGTAATGAACAGGCCTACATTTTGGTATATTTTTTATGGTGACCAGATGTCAATAACTTATTTTTTAACGAAGGTTAATGTTCCCAACTTTTTTTTTAAATATTTTTTGTGTCCATAATCGGTTAACTGCATCTGGCGGCTGAACGCGGCGCCCTAAAAATCCAGTCGGTACGTCGGAAGAAAGGTAATGAACAGACCTACATTTCGGTATATTTTTCATGGTGGCCAGAGACCTTATTTTTTGACGAAGGTTAATGTTCCCAACTTTTTTTTTAAATATTTTTTGTGTCCATAATCGGTTAACTGCATCTGGCGGCTAAACGCGGCGCCCTAAAAATCCAATCGGTACGTCATGAGAAAGGTAATGAACAGGCCTACATTTTGGTATATTTTTTATGGTGACCAGATGTCAGGAACTTATTTTTTGACGAAGGTTAATGTTCCCAACTTTTTTTTTAAATATTTTTTGTGTCCATAATCGGTTAACTGCATCTGGCGGCTAAACGCGGCGCCCTAAAAATCCAATCGGTACGTCATGAGAAAGGTAATGAACAGGCCTACATTTGGGTATATTTTTTATGGTGGCCAGATGTCAATAACTTATTTTTTGACGAAGGTTAATAATCCCAACTTTTTTTTAAAATATTTTTTGTGTCCATAATTGGTTAACTGCATCTGGCGGCTGAACGCGGCGCCCTAAAAATCCAATCGGTACGTCATGAGAAAAGTAATGAACAGGTCTACATTTGGGTATATTTTTTATGGTGGCCAGATGTCAGGAACTTATTTATTTTTTGACGAAGGTTAATGTTCCCAACTTTTTTTTTAAATATTTTTTGTGTCCATAATCGGTTAACTGCATCTGGCGGCTAAACGCGGCGCCCTAAAAATCCAATCGGTACGTCATGAGAAAGGTAATGAACAGGCCTACATTTTGGTATATTTTTCATGGTGGCCAGAGACCTTATTTTTTGACGAAGGTTAATGTTCCCAACTTTTTTTTTAAATATTTTTTGTGTCCATAATCGGTTAACTGCATCTGGCGGCTAAACGCGGCGCCCTAAAAATCCAATCGGTACGTCATGAGAAAGGTAATGAACAGGCCTACATTTTGGTATATTTTTTATGGTGACCAGATGTCAGGAACTTATTTTTTGACGAAGGTTAATGTTCCCAACTTTTTTTTTAAATATTTTTTGTGTCCATAATCGGTTAACTGCATCTGGCGGCTAAACGCGGCGCCCTAAAAATCCAATCGGTTCGTCATGAGAAAGGTAATGAACAGGCCTACATTTTGGTATATTTTTTATGGTGGCCAGATGTCAGGAACTTATTTATTTTTTGACGAAGGTTAATGTTCCCAACTTTTTTTTTAAATATTTTTTGTGTCCATAATCGGTTAACTGCATCTGGCGGCTAAACGCGGCGCCCTAAAAATCCAATCGGTACGTCATGAGAAAGGTAATGAACAGGCCTACATTTTGGTATATTTTTTATGGTGGCCAGATGTCAATAACTTATTTTTTGACGAAGGTTAATAATCCCAACTTTTTTTTAAAATATTTTTTGTGTCCATAATTGGTTAACTGCATCTGGCGGCTGAACGCGGCGCCCTAAAAATCCAATCGGTACGTCATGAGAAAGGTAATGAACAGGCCTACATTTTGGTATATTTTTTATGGTGGCCAGATGTCAGGAACTTATTTATTTTTTGACGAAGGTTAATGTTCCCAACTTTTTTTTTAAATATTTTTTGTGTCCATAATCGGTTAACTGCATCTGGCGGCTAAACGCGGCGCCCTAAAAATCCAATCGGTACGTCATGAGAAAGGTAATGAACAGGCCTACATTTTGGTATATTTTTTATGGTGGCCAGATGTCAATAACTTATTTTTTGACGAAGGTTAATAATCCCAACTTTTTTTTAAAATATTTTTTGTGTCCATAATTGGTTAACTGCATCTGGCGGCTGAACGCGGCGCCCTAAAAATCCAATCGGTACGTCATGAAAAAGGTAATGAACAGGCCTACATTTTGGTATATTTTTTATGGTGACCAGATGTCAATAACTTATTTTTTAACGAAGGTTAATGTTCCCAACTTTTTTTTTAAATATTTTTTGTGTCCATAATCGGTTAACTGCATCTGGCGGCTGAACGCGGCGCCCTAAAAATCCAGTCGGTACGTCGGAAGAAAGGTAATGAACAGACCTACATTTCGGTATATTTTTCATGGTGGCCAGAGACCTTATTTTTTGACGAAGGTTAATGTTCCCAACTTTTTTTTTAAATATTTTTTGTGTCCATAATCGGTTAACTGCATCTGGCGGCTAAACGCGGCGCCCTAAAAATCCAATCGGTACGTCATGAGAAAGGTAATGAACAGACCTACATTTTGGTATATTTTTTATGGTGACCAGATGTCAGGAACTTATTTTTTGACGAAGGTTAATGTTCCCAACTTTTTTTTTAAATATTTTTTGTGTCCATAATCGGTTAACTGCATCTGGCGGCTAAACGCGGCGCCCTAAAAATCCAATCGGTACGTCATGAGAAAGGTAATGAACAGGCCTACATTTTGGTATATTTTTTATGGTGACCAGATGTCAGGAACTTATTTTTTGACGAAGGTTAATGTTCCCAACTTTTTTTTTAAATATTTTTTGTGTCCATAATCGGTTAACTGCATCTGGCGGCTAAACGCGGCGCCCTAAAAATCCAATCGGTACGTCATGAGAAAGGTAATGAACAGGCCTACATTTTGGTATATTTCTTATGGTGGCCAGATGTCAGGAACTTATTTTTTGACGAAGGTTAATGTTCCCAACTTTTTTTTTAAATATTTTTTGTGTCCATAATCGGTTAACTGCATCTGGCGGCTAAACGCGGCGCCCTAAAAATCCAATCGGTACGTCATGAGAAAGGTAATGAACAGGCCTACATTTTGGTATATTTTTTATGGTGGCCAGATGTCAATAACTTATTTTTTGACGAAGGTTAATAATCCCAACTTTTTTTTAAAATATTTTTTGTGTCCATAATTGGTTAACTGCATCTGGCGGCTGAACGCGGCGCCCTAAAAATCCAATCGGTACGTCATGAGAAAGGTAATGAACAGGCCTACATTTTGGTATATTTTTTATGGTGACCAGATGTCAATAACTTATTTTTTAACGAAGGTTAATGTTCCCAACTTTTTTTTTAAATATTTTTTGTGTCCATAATCGGTTAACTGCATCTGGCGGCTGAACGCGGCGCCCTAAAAATCCAGTCGGTACGTCGGAAGAAAGGTAATGAACAGACCTACATTTCGGTATATTTTTCATGGTGGCCAGAGACCTTATTTTTTGACGAAGGTTAATGTTCCCAACTTTTTTTTTAAATATTTTTTGTGTCCATAATCGGTTAACTGCATCTGGCGGCTAAACGCGGCGCCCTAAAAATCCAATCGGTACGTCATGAGAAAGGTAATGAACAGGCCTACATTTTGGTATATTTTTTATGGTGACCAGATGTCAGGAACTTATTTTTTGACGAAGGTTAATGTTCCCAACTTTTTTTTTAAATATTTTTTGTGTCCATAATCGGTTAACTGCATCTGGCGGCTAAACGCGGCGCCCTAAAAATCCAATCGGTACGTCATGAGAAAGGTAATGAACAGGCCTACATTTTGGTATATTTTTTATGGTGACCAGATGTCAGGAACTTATTTTTTGACGAAGGTTAATGTTCCCAACTTTTTTTTTAAATATTTTTTGTGTCCATAATCGGTTAACTGCATCTGCCGGCTGAACGAGGTGCCCCAAAAATCCAATCGGTACGTCGGAAGAAAGGTAATGAACAGGCCTACATTTTGGTATATTTTTTATGGTGGCCAGATGTCAGCAACTTATTTTTTGACGAAGGTTAATGTTCCCAACTTTTTTTTTAAATATTTTTTGTGGCCATAATCGGTTAACTGCATCTGGCGGCTAAACGCGGCGCCCTAAAAATCCAATCGGTACGTCATGAGAAAGGTAATGAACAGGCCTACATTTTGGTATATTTTTTATGGTGGCCAGATGTCAATAACTTATTTTTTGACGAAGGTTAATAATCCCAACTTTTTTTTTAAATATTTTTTGTGTCCATAATTGGTTAACTGCATCTGGCGGCTGAACGCGGCGCCCTAAAAATCCAATCGGTACGTCATGAGAAAGGTAATGAACAGGCCTACATTTTGGTATATTTTTTATGGTGACCAGATGTCAGGAACTTATTTTTTGACGAAGGTTAATGTTCCCAACTTTTTTTTTTAATATTTTTTGTGTCCATAATCGGTTAACTGCATCTGGCGGCTAAACGCGGCGCCCTAAAAATCCAATCGGTACGTCATGAGAAAGGTAATGAACAGGCCTACATTTTGGTATATTTTTTATGGTGGCCAGATGTCAATAACTTATTTTTTGACGAAGGTTAATGTTCCCAACTTTTTTTTTAAATATTTTTTGTGTCCATAATCGGTTAACTGCATCTGGCGGCTAAACGCGGCGCCCTAAAAATCCAATCGGTACGTCATGAGAAAGGTAATGAACAGGCCTACATTTTGGTATATTTTTTATGGTGACCAGATGTCAGGAACTTATTTTTTGACGAAGGTTAATGTTCCCAACTTTTTTTTTAAATATTTTTTGTGTCCATAATCGGTTAACTGCATCTGGCGGCTGAACGCGGCGCCCTAAAAATCCAGTCGGTACGTCGGAAGAAAGGTAATGAACAGACCTACATTTCGGTATATTTTTCATGGTGGCCAGAGACCTTATTTTTTGACGAAGGTTAATGTTCCCAACTTTTTTTTTAAATATTTTTTGTGTCCATAATCGGTTAACTGCATCTGGCGGCTAAACGCGGCGCCCTAAAAATCCAATCGGTACGTCATGAGAAAGGTAATGAACAGGCCTACATTTTGGTATATTTTTTATGGTGACCAGATGTCAGGAACTTATTTTTTGACGAAGGTTAATGTTCCCAACTTTTTTTTTAAATATTTTTTGTGTCCATAATCGGTTAACTGCATCTGGCGGCTAAACGCGGCGCCCTAAAAATCCAATCGGTACGTCATGAGAAAGGTAATGAACAGGCCTACATTTTGGTATATTTCTTATGGTGGCCAGATGTCAGGAACTTATTTTTTGACGAAGGTTAATGTTCCCAACTTTTTTTTTAAATATTTTTTGTGTCCATAATCGGTTAACTGCATCTGGCGGCTAAACGCGGCGCCCTAAAAATCCAATCGGTACGTCATGAGAAAGGTAATGAACAGGCCTACATTTTGGTATATTTTTTATGGTGGCCAGATGTCAATAACTTATTTTTTGACGAAGGTTAATAATCCCAACTTTTTTTTAAAATATTTTTTGTGTCCATAATTGGTTAACTGCATCTGGCGGCTGAACGCGGCGCCCTAAAAATCCAATCGGTACGTCATGAGAAAGGTAATGAACAGGCCTACATTTTGGTATATTTTTTATGGTGACCAGATGTCAATAACTTATTTTTTAACGAAGGTTAATGTTCCCAACTTTTTTTTTAAATATTTTTTGTGTCCATAATCGGTTAACTGCATCTGGCGGCTGAACGCGGCGCCCTAAAAATCCAGTCGGTACGTCGGAAGAAAGGTAATGAACAGACCTACATTTCGGTATATTTTTCATGGTGGCCAGAGACCTTATTTTTTGACGAAGGTTAATGTTCCCAACTTTTTTTTTAAATATTTTTTGTGTCCATAATCGGTTAACTGCATCTGGCGGCTAAACGCGGCGCCCTAAAAATCCAATCGGTACGTCATGAGAAAGGTAATGAACAGGCCTACATTTTGGTATATTTTTTATGGTGACCAGATGTCAGGAACTTATTTTTTGACGAAGGTTAATGTTCCCAACTTTTTTTTTAAATATTTTTTGTGTCCATAATCGGTTAACTGCATCTGGCGGCTAAACGCGGCGCCCTAAAAATCCAATCGGTACGTCATGAGAAAGGTAATGAACAGGCCTACATTTTGGTATATTTTTTATGGTGACCAGATGTCAGGAACTTATTTTTTGACGAAGGTTAATGTTCCCAACTTTTTTTTTAAATATTTTTTGTGTCCATAATCGGTTAACTGCATCTGCCGGCTGAACGAGGTGCCCCAAAAATCCAATCGGTACGTCGGAAGAAAGGTAATGAACAGGCCTACATTTTGGTATATTTTTTATGGTGGCCAGATGTCAGCAACTTATTTTTTGACGAAGGTTAATGTTCCCAACTTTTTTTTTAAATATTTTTTGTGGCCATAATCGGTTAACTGCATCTGGCGGCTAAACGCGGCGCCCTAAAAATCCAATCGGTACGTCATGAGAAAGGTAATGAACAGGCCTACATTTTGGTATATTTTTTATGGTGGCCAGATGTCAATAACTTATTTTTTGACGAAGGTTAATAATCCCAACTTTTTTTTTAAATATTTTTTGTGTCCATAATTGGTTAACTGCATCTGGCGGCTGAACGCGGCGCCCTAAAAATCCAATCGGTACGTCATGAGAAAGGTAATGAACAGGCCTACATTTTGGTATATTTTTTATGGTGACCAGATGTCAGGAACTTATTTTTTGACGAAGGTTAATGTTCCCAACTTTTTTTTTTAATATTTTTTGTGTCCATAATCGGTTAACTGCATCTGGCGGCTAAACGCGGCGCCCTAAAAATCCAATCGGTACGTCATGAGAAAGGTAATGAACAGGCCTACATTTTGGTATATTTTTTATGGTGGCCAGATGTCAATAACTTATTTTTTGACGAAGGTTAATGTTCCCAACTTTTTTTTTAAATATTTTTTGTGTCCATAATCGGTTAACTGCATCTGGCGGCTAAACGCGGCGCCCTAAAAATCCAATCGGTACGTCATGAGAAAGGTAATGAACAGGCCTACATTTTGGTATATTTTTTATGGTGACCAGATGTCAGGAACTTATTTTTTGACGAAGGTTAATGTTCCCAACTTTTTTTTTAAATATTTTTTGTGTCCATAATCGGTTAACTGCATCTGGCGGCTGAACGCGGCGCCCTAAAAATCCAGTCGGTACGTCGGAAGAAAGGTAATGAACAGACCTACATTTCGGTATATTTTTCATGGTGGCCAGAGACCTTATTTTTTGACGAAGGTTAATGTTCCCAACTTTTTTTTTAAATATTTTTTGTGTCCATAATCGGTTAACTGCATCTGGCGGCTAAACGCGGCGCCCTAAAAATCCAATCGGTACGTCATGAGAAAGGTAATGAACAGGCCTACATTTTGGTATATTTTTTATGGTGACCAGATGTCAGGAACTTATTTTTTGACGAAGGTTAATGTTCCCAACTTTTTTTTTAAATATTTTTTGTGTCCATAATCGGTTAACTGCATCTGGCGGCTAAACGCGGCGCCCTAAAAATCCAATCGGTACGTCATGAGAAAGGTAATGAACAGGCCTACATTTTGGTATATTTCTTATGGTGGCCAGATGTCAGGAACTTATTTTTTGACGAAGGTTAATGTTCCCAACTTTTTTTTTAAATATTTTTTGTGTCCATAATCGGTTAACTGCATCTGGCGGCTAAACGCGGTGCCCTAAAAATCCAATCGGTACGTCATGAGAAAGGTAATGAACAGGCCTACATTTTGGTATATTTTTTATGGTGGCCAGATGTCAATAACTTATTTTTTGACGAAGGTTAATAATCCCAACTTTTTTTTAAAATATTTTTTGTGTCCATAATTGGTTAACTGCATCTGGCGGCTGAACGCGGCGCCCTAAAAATCCAATCGGTACGTCATGAGAAAGGTAATGAACAGGCCTACATTTTGGTATATTTTTTATGGTGACCAGATGTCAATAACTTATTTTTTAACGAAGGTTAATGTTCCCAACTTTTTTTTTAAATATTTTTTGTGTCCATAATCGGTTAACTGCATCTGGCGGCTGAACGCGGCGCCCTAAAAATCCAGTCGGTACGTCGGAAGAAAGGTAATGAACAGACCTACATTTCGGTTTATTTTTCATGGTGGCCAGAGACCTTATTTTTTGACGAAGGTTAATGTTCCCAACTTTTTTTTTAAATATTTTTTGTGTCCATAATCGGTTAACTGCATCTGGCGGCTAAACGCGGCGCCCTAAAAATCCAATCGGTACGTCATGAGAAAGGTAATGAACAGGCCTACATTTTGGTATATTTTTTATGGTGACCAGATGTCAGGAACTTATTTTTTGACGAAGGTTAATGTTCCCAACTTTTTTTTTAAATATTTTTTGTGTCCATAATCGGTTAACTGCATCTGGCGGCTAAACGCGGCGCCCTAAAAATCCAATCGGTACGTCATGAGAAAGGTAATGAACAGGCCTACATTTTGGTATATTTTTTATGGTGACCAGATGTCAGGAACTTATTTTTTGACGAAGGTTAATGTTCCCAACTTTTTTTTTAAATATTTTTTGTGTCCATAATCGGTTAACTGCATCTGCCGGCTGAACGAGGTGCCCCAAAAATCCAATCGGTACGTCGGAAGAAAGGTAATGAACAGGCCTACATTTTGGTATATTTTTTATGGTGGCCAGATGTCAGCAACTTATTTTTTGACGAAGGTTAATGTTCCCAACTTTTTTTTTAAATATTTTTTGTGGCCATAATCGGTTAACTGCATCTGGCGGCTAAACGCGGCGCCCTAAAAATCCAATCGGTACGTCATGAGAAAGGTAATGAACAGGCCTACATTTTGGTATATTTTTTATGGTGGCCAGATGTCAATAACTTATTTTTTGACGAAGGTTAATGTTCCCAACTTTTTTTTTAAATATTTTTTGTGTCCATAATCGGTTAACTGCATCTGGCGGCTAAACGCGGCGCCCTAAAAATCCAATCGGTACGTCATGAGAAAGGTAATGAACAGGCCTACATTTTGGTATATTTTTTATGGTGACCAGATGTCAGGAACTTATTTTTTGACGAAGGTTAATGTTCCCAACTTTTTTTTTAAATATTTTTTGTGTCCATAATCGGTTAACTGCATCTGGCGGCTGAACGCGGCGCCCTAAAAATCCAGTCGGTACGTCGGAAGAAAGGTAATGAACAGACCTACATTTCGGTATATTTTTCATGGTGGCCAGAGACCTTATTTTTTGACGAAGGTTAATGTTCCCAACTTTTTTTTTAAATATTTTTTGTGTCCATAATCGGTTAACTGCATCTGGCGGCTAAACGCGGCGCCCTAAAAATCCAATCGGTACGTCATGAGAAAGGTAATGAACAGGCCTACATTTTGTAATATTTTTTATGGTGACCAGATGTCAGGAACTTATTTTTTGACGAAGGTTAATGTTCCCAACTTTTTTTTTAAATATTTTTTGTGTCCATAATCGGTTAACTGCATCTGGCGGCTAAACGCGGCGCCCTAAAAATCCAATCGGTACGTCATGAGAAAGGTAATGAACAGGCCTACATTTTGGTATATTTTTTATGGTGACCAGATGTCAGGAACTTATTTTTTGACGAAGGTTAATGTTCCCAACTTTTTTTTTAAATATTTTTTGTGTCTATAATCGGTTAACTGCATCTGGCGGCTAAACGCGGCGCCCTAAAAATCCAATCGGTACGTCATGAGAAAGGTAATGAACAGGCCTACATTTTGGTATATTTTTTATGGTGACCAGATGTCAGGAACTTATTTTTTAACGAAGGTTAATGTTCCCAACTTTTTTTTTAAATATTTTTTGTGTCCATAATCGGTTAACTGCATCTGGCGGCTGAACGCGGCGCCCTAAAAATCCAGTCGGTACGTCGGAAGAAAGGTAATGAACAGACCTACATTTCGGTATATTTTTCATGGTGGCCAGAGACCTTATTTTTTGACGAAGGTTAATGTTCCCAACTTTTTTTTTAAATATTTTTTGTGTCCATAATCGGTTAACTGCATCTGGCGGCTAAACGCGGCGCCCTAAAAATCCAATCGGTACGTCATGAGAAAGGTAATGAACAGGCCTACATTTTGGTATATTTTTTATGGTGACCAGATGTCAGGAACTTATTTTTTGACGAAGGTTAATGTTCCCAACTTTTTTTTTAAATATTTTTTGTGTCCATAATCGGTTAACTGCATCTGGCGGCTAAACGCGGCGCCCTAAAAATCCAATCGGTACGTCATGAGAAAGGTAATGAACAGGCCTACATTTTGGTATATTTTTTATGGTGACCAGATGTCAATAACTTATTTTTTAACGAAGGTTAATGTTCCCAACTTTTTTTTTAAATATTTTTTGTGTCCATAATCGGTTAACTGCATCTGCCGGCTGAACGAGGTGCCCCAAAAATCCAATCGGTACGTCGGAAGAAAGGTAATGAACAGGCCTACATTTTGGTATATTTTTTATGGTGGCCAGATGTCAGCAACTTATTTTTTGACGAAGGTTAATGTTCCCAACTTTTTTTTTAAATATTTTTTGTGGCCATAATCGGTTAACTGCATCTGGCGGCTAAACGCGGCGCCCTAAAAATCCAATCGGTACGTCATGAGAAAGGTAATGAACAGGCCTACATTTTGGTATATTTTTTATGGTGGCCAGATGTCAATAACTTATTTTTTGACGAAGGTTAATGTTCCCAACTTTTTTTTTAAATATTTTTTGTGTCCATAATCGGTTAACTGCATCTGGCGGCTAAACGCGGCGCCCTAAAAATCCAATCGGTACGTCATGAGAAAGGTAATGAACAGGCCTACATTTTGGTATATTTTTTATGGTGACCAGATGTCAGGAACTTATTTTTTGACGAAGGTTAATGTTCCCAACTTTTTTTTTAAATATTTTTTGTGTCCATAATCGGTTAACTGCATCTGGCGGCTGAACGCGGCGCCCTAAAAATCCAGTCGGTACGTCGGAAGAAAGGTAATGAACAGACCTACATTTCGGTATATTTTTCATGGTGGCCAGAGACCTTATTTTTTGACGAAGGTTAATGTTCCCAACTTTTTTTTTAAATATTTTTTGTGTCCATAATCGGTTAACTGCATCTGGCGGCTAAACGCGGCGCCCTAAAAATCCAATCGGTACGTCATGAGAAAGGTAATGAACAGGCCTACATTTTGTAATATTTTTTATGGTGACCAGATGTCAGGAACTTATTTTTTGACGAAGGTTAATGTTCCCAACTTTTTTTTTAAATATTTTTTGTGTCCATAATCGGTTAACTGCATCTGGCGGCTAAACGCGGCGCCCTAAAAATCCAATCGGTACGTCATGAGAAAGGTAATGAACAGGCCTACATTTTGGTATATTTTTTATGGTGACCAGATGTCAGGAACTTATTTTTTGACGAAGGTTAATGTTCCCAACTTTTTTTTTAAATATTTTTTGTGTCTATAATCGGTTAACTGCATCTGGCGGCTAAACGCGGCGCCCTAAAAATCCAATCGGTACGTCATGAGAAAGGTAATGAACAGGCCTACATTTTGGTATATTTTTTATGGTGACCAGATGTCAGGAACTTATTTTTTAACGAAGGTTAATGTTCCCAACTTTTTTTTTAAATATTTTTTGTGTCCATAATCGGTTAACTGCATCTGGCGGCTGAACGCGGCGCCCTAAAAATCCAGTCGGTACGTCGGAAGAAAGGTAATGAACAGACCTACATTTCGGTATATTTTTCATGGTGGCCAGAGACCTTATTTTTTGACGAAGGTTAATGTTCCCAACTTTTTTTTTAAATATTTTTTGTGTCCATAATCGGTTAACTGCATCTGGCGGCTAAACGCGGCGCCCTAAAAATCCAATCGGTACGTCATGAGAAAGGTAATGAACAGGCCTACATTTTGGTATATTTTTTATGGTGACCAGATGTCAGGAACTTATTTTTTGACGAAGGTTAATGTTCCCAACTTTTTTTTTAAATATTTTTTGTGTCCATAATCGGTTAACTGCATCTGGCGGCTGAACGCGGCGCCCTAAAAATCCAGTCGGTACGTCGGAAGAAAGGTAATGAACAGACCTACATTTCGGTATATTTTTCATGGTGGCCAGAGACCTTATTTTTTGACGAAGGTTAATGTTCCCAACTTTTTTTTAAATATTTTTTTGTGTCCATAATCGGTTAACTGCATCTGGCGGCTAAACGCGGCGCCCTAAAAATCCAATCGGTACGTCATGAGAAAGGTAATGAACAGGCCTACATTTTGGTATATTTTTTATGGTGACCAGATGTCAGGAACTTATTTTTTGACGAAGGTTAATGTTCCCAACTTTTTTTTTAAATATTTTTTGTGTCCATAATCGGTTAACTGCATCTGGCGGCTGAACGCGGCGCCCTAAAAATCCAGTCGGTACGTCGGAAGAAAGGTAATGAACAGACCTACATTTCGGTATATTTTTCATGGTGGCCAGAGACCTTATTTTTTGACGAAGGTTAATGTTCCCAACTTTTTTTTTAAATATTTTTTGTGTCCATAATCGGTTAACTGCATCTGGCGGCTAAACGCGGCGCCCTAAAAATCCAATCGGTACGTCATGAGAAAGGTAATGAACAGGCCTACATTTTGTAATATTTTTTATGGTGACCAGATGTCAGGAACTTATTTTTTGACGAAGGTTAATGTTCCCAACTTTTTTTTTAAATATTTTTTGTGTCCATAATCGGTTAACTGCATCTGGCGGCTAAACGCGGCGCCCTAAAAATCCAATCGGTACGTCATGAGAAAGGTAATGAACAGGCCTACATTTTGGTATATTTTTTATGGTGACCAGATGTCAGGAACTTATTTTTTGACGAAGGTTAATGTTCCCAACTTTTTTTTTAAATATTTTTTGTGTCTATAATCGGTTAACTGCATCTGGCGGCTAAACGCGGCGCCCTAAAAATCCAATCGGTACGTCATGAGAAAGGTAATGAACAGGCCTACATTTTGGTATATTTTTTATGGTGACCAGATGTCAGGAACTTATTTTTTAACGAAGGTTAATGTTCCCAACTTTTTTTTTAAATATTTTTTGTGTCCATAATCGGTTAACTGCATCTGGCGGCTGAACGCGGCGCCCTAAAAATCCAGTCGGTACGTCGGAAGAAAGGTAATGAACAGACCTACATTTCGGTATATTTTTCATGGTGGCCAGAGACCTTATTTTTTGACGAAGGTTAATGTTCCCAACTTTTTTTTTAAATATTTTTTGTGTCCATAATCGGTTAACTGCATCTGGCGGCTAAACGCGGCGCCCTAAAAATCCAATCGGTACGTCATGAGAAAGGTAATGAACAGGCCTACATTTTGGTATATTTTTTATGGTGACCAGATGTCAGGAACTTATTTTTTGACGAAGGTTAATGTTCCCAACTTTTTTTTTAAATATTTTTTGTGTCCATAATCGGTTAACTGCATCTGGCGGCTAAACGCGGCGCCCTAAAAATCCAATCGGTACGTCATGAGAAAGGTAATGAACAGGCCTACATTTTGGTATATTTCTTATGGTGGCCAGATGTCAGGAACTTATTTTTTGACGAAGGTTAATGTTCCCAACTTTTTTTTTAAATATTTTTTGTGTCCATAATCGGTTAACTGCATCTGGCGGCTAAACGCGGCGCCCTAAAAATCCAATCGGTACGTCATGAGAAAGGTAATGAACAGGCCTACATTTTGGTATATTTTTTATGGTGGCCAGATGTCAATAACTTATTTTTTGACGAAGGTTAATAATCCCAACTTTTTTTTAAAATATTTTTTGTGTCCATAATTGGTTAACTGCATCTGGCGGCTGAACGCGGCGCCCTAAAAATCCAATCGGTACGTCATGAGAAAGGTAATGAACAGGCCTACATTTTGGTATATTTTTTATGGTGACCAGATGTCAATAACTTATTTTTTAACGAAGGTTAATGTTCCCAACTTTTTTTTTAAATATTTTTTGTGTCCATAATCGGTTAACTGCATCTGGCGGCTGAACGCGGCGCCCTAAAAATCCAGTCGGTACGTCGGAAGAAAGGTAATGAACAGACCTACATTTCGGTTTATTTTTCATGGTGGCCAGAGACCTTATTTTTTGACGAAGGTTAATGTTCCCAACTTTTTTTTTAAATATTTTTTGTGTCCATAATCGGTTAACTGCATCTGGCGGCTGAACGCGGCGCCCTAAAAATCCAATCGGTACGTCATGAGAAAGGTAATGAACAGGCCTACATTTTGGTATATTTTTTATGGTGACCAGATGTCAATAACTTATTTTTTAACGAAGGTTAATGTTCCCAACTTTTTTTTTAAATATTTTTTGTGTCCATAATCGGTTAACTGCATCTGCCGGCTGAACGAGGTGCCCCAAAAATCCAATCGGTACGTCGGAAGAAAGGTAATGAACAGGCCTACATTTTGGTATATTTTTTATGGTGGCCAGATGTCAGCAACTTATTTTTTGACGAAGGTTAATGTTCCCAACTTTTTTTTTAAATATTTTTTGTGGCCATAATCGGTTAACTGCATCTGGCGGCTAAACGCGGCGCCCTAAAAATCCAATCGGTACGTCATGAGAAAGGTAATGAACAGGCCTACATTTTGGTATATTTTTTATGGTGGCCAGATGTCAATAACTTATTTTTTGACGAAGGTTAATAATCCCAACTTTTTTTTTAAATATTTTTTGTGTCCATAATTGGTTAACTGCATCTGGCGGCTGAACGCGGCGCCCTAAAAATCCAATCGGTACGTCATGAGAAAGGTAATGAACAGGCCTACATTTTGGTATATTTTTTATGGTGACCAGATGTCAGGAACTTATTTTTTGACGAAGGTTAATGTTCCCAACTTTTTTTTTTAATATTTTTTGTGTCCATAATCGGTTAACTGCATCTGGCGGCTAAACGCGGCGCCCTAAAAATCCAATCGGTACGTCATGAGAAAGGTAATGAACAGGCCTACATTTTGGTATATTTTTTATGGTGGCCAGATGTCAATAACTTATTTTTTGACGAAGGTTAATGTTCCCAACTTTTTTTTTAAATATTTTTTGTGTCCATAATCGGTTAACTGCATCTGGCGGCTAAACGCGGCGCCCTAAAAATCCAATCGGTACGTCATGAGAAAGGTAATGAACAGGCCTACATTTTGGTATATTTTTTATGGTGACCAGATGTCAGGAACTTATTTTTTGACGAAGGTTAATGTTCCCAACTTTTTTTTTAAATATTTTTTGTGTCCATAATCGGTTAACTGCATCTGGCGGCTGAACGCGGCGCCCTAAAAATCCAGTCGGTACGTCGGAAGAAAGGTAATGAACAGACCTACATTTCGGTATATTTTTCATGGTGGCCAGAGACCTTATTTTTTGACGAAGGTTAATGTTCCCAACTTTTTTTTTAAATATTTTTTGTGTCCATAATCGGTTAACTGCATCTGGCGGCTAAACGCGGCGCCCTAAAAATCCAATCGGTACGTCATGAGAAAGGTAATGAACAGGCCTACATTTTGGTATATTTTTTATGGTGACCAGATGTCAGGAACTTATTTTTTGACGAAGGTTAATGTTCCCAACTTTTTTTTTAAATATTTTTTGTGTCCATAATCGGTTAACTGCATCTGGCGGCTAAACGCGGCGCCCTAAAAATCCAATCGGTACGTCATGAGAAAGGTAATGAACAGGCCTACATTTTGGTATATTTCTTATGGTGGCCAGATGTCAGGAACTTATTTTTTGACGAAGGTTAATGTTCCCAACTTTTTTTTTAAATATTTTTTGTGTCCATAATCGGTTAACTGCATCTGGCGGCTAAACGCGGCGCCCTAAAAATCCAATCGGTACGTCATGAGAAAGGTAATGAACAGGCCTACATTTTGGTATATTTTTTATGGTGGCCAGATGTCAATAACTTATTTTTTGACGAAGGTTAATAATCCCAACTTTTTTTTAAAATATTTTTTGTGTCCATAATTGGTTAACTGCATCTGGCGGCTGAACGCGGCGCCCTAAAAATCCAATCGGTACGTCATGAGAAAGGTAATGAACAGGCCTACATTTTGGTATATTTTTTATGGTGACCAGATGTCAATAACTTATTTTTTAACGAAGGTTAATGTTCCCAACTTTTTTTTTAAATATTTTTTGTGTCCATAATCGGTTAACTGCATCTGGCGGCTGAACGCGGCGCCCTAAAAATCCAGTCGGTACGTCGGAAGAAAGGTAATGAACAGACCTACATTTCGGTTTATTTTTCATGGTGGCCAGAGACCTTATTTTTTGACGAAGGTTAATGTTCCCAACTTTTTTTTTAAATATTTTTTGTGTCCATAATCGGTTAACTGCATCTGGCGGCTAAACGCGGCGCCCTAAAAATCCAATCGGTACGTCATGAGAAAGGTAATGAACAGGCCTACATTTTGGTATATTTTTTATGGTGACCAGATGTCAGGAACTTATTTTTTGACGAAGGTTAATGTTCCCAACTTTTTTTTTAAATATTTTTTGTGTCCATAATCGGTTAACTGCATCTGGCGGCTAAACGCGGCGCCCTAAAAATCCAATCGGTACGTCATGAGAAAGGTAATGAACAGGCCTACATTTTGGTATATTTTTTATGGTGACCAGATGTCAGGAACTTATTTTTTGACGAAGGTTAATGTTCCCAACTTTTTTTTTAAATATTTTTTGTGTCCATAATCGGTTAACTGCATCTGCCGGCTGAACGAGGTGCCCCAAAAATCCAATCGGTACGTCGGAAGAAAGGTAATGAACAGGCCTACATTTTGGTATATTTTTTATGGTGGCCAGATGTCAGGAACTTATTTTTTGACGAAGGTTAATGTTCCCAACTTTTTTTTTAAATATTTTTTGTGTCCATAATCGGTTAACTGCATCTGGCGGCTAAACGCGGCGCCCTAAAAATCCAATCGGTACGTCATGAGAAAGGTAATGAACAGGCCTACATTTTGGTATATTTTTTATAGTGGCCAGATGTCAATAACTTATTTTTTGACGAAGGTTAATAATCCCAACTTTTTTTTTAAATATTTTTTGTGTCCATAATTGGTTAACTGCATCTGGCGGCTGAACGCGGCGCCCTAAAAATCCAATCGGTACGTCATGAGAAAGGTAATGAACAGGCCTACATTTTGGTATATTTTTTATGGTGGCCAGATGTCAGGAACTTATTTTTTGACGAAGGTTAATGTTCCCAACTTTTTTTTAAAATATTTTTTGTGTCCATAATCGGTTAACTGCATCTGCCGGCTGAACGAGGTGCCCCAAAAATCCAATCGGTACGTTGGAAGAAAGGTAATGAACAGGCCTACATTTTGGTATATTTTTTATGGTGACCAGATGTCAGGAACTTATTTTTTGACAAAGGTTAATGTTCCCAACTTTTTTTTTAAATATTTTTTGTGTCCATAATCGGTTAACTGCATCTGGCGGCTAAACGCGGCGCCCTAAAAATCCAATCGGTACGTCATGAGAAAGGTAATGAACAGGCCTACATTTTGGTATATTTTTTATGGTGGCCAGATGTCAGAAACTTATTTTTTGACGAAGGTTAATGTTCCCAACTTTTTTTTTAAATATTTTTTGTGTCCATAATCGGTTAACTGCATCTGGCGGCTAAACGCGGCGCCATAAAAATCCAATCGGTACGTCATGAGAAAGGTAATGAACAGGCCTACATTTTGGTATATTTTTTATGGTGACCAGATGTCAGGAACTTATTTTTTGACGAAGGTTAATGTTCCCAACTTTTTTTTTAAATATTTTTTGTGTCCATAATCGGTTAACTGCATCTGGCGGCTAAACGCGGCGCCCTAAAAATCCAATCGGTACGTCATGAGAAAGGTAATGAACAGGCCTACATTTTGGTATATTTTTTATGGTGGCCAAATGTCAGGAACTTATTTTTTGACGAAGGTTAATGTTCCCAACTTTTTTTTAAAATATTTTTTGTGTCCATAATCGGTTAACTGCATCTGGCGGCTAAACGCGGCGCCCTAAAAATCCAATCGGTACGTCATGAGAAAGGTAATGAACAGGCCTACATTTTGGTATATTTTTTTATGGTGGCCAGATGTCAATAACTTATTTTTTGACGAAGGTTAATAATCCCAAATTTTTTTTAAAATATTTTTTGTGTCCATAATTGGTTAACTGCATCTGGCGGCTGAACGCGGCGCCCTAAAAATCCAATCGGTACGTCATGAGAAAGGTAATGAACAGGCCTACATTTTGGTATATTTTTTATGGTGGCCAGATGTCAATAACTTATTTTTTGACGAAGGTTAATAATCCCAACTTTTTTTTAAAATATTTTTTGTGTCCATAATTGGTTAACTGCATCTGGCGGCTGAACGCGGCGCCCTAAAAATCCAATCGGTACGTCATGAGAAAGGTAATGAAGAGGCCTACATTTTGGTATATTTTTTATGGTGGCCAGATGTCAGGAACTTATTTTTTGACGAAGGTTAATGTTCCCAACTTTTTTTTTAAATATTTTTTGTGTCCATAATCGGTTAACTGCATCTGGCGGCTAAACGCGGCGCCCTAAAAATCCAATCGGTACGTCATGAGAAAGGTAATGAACAGGCCTACATTTTGGTATATTTTTTATGGTGGCCAGATGTCAATAACTTATTTTTTGACGAAGGTTAATAATCCCAACTTTTTTTTAAAATATTTTTTGTGTCCATAATTGGTTAACTGCATCTGGCGGCTGAACGCGGCGCCCTAAAAATCCAATCGGTACGTCATGAGAAAGGTAATGAACAGGCCTACATTTTGGTATATTTTTTATGGTGACCAGATGTTAATAACTTATTTTTTAACGAAGGTTAATAATCCCAACTTTTTTTTTAAATATTTTTTGTGTCCATAATCGGTTAACTGCATCTGGCGGCTGAACGCGGCGCCCTAAAAATCCAGTCGGTACGTCGGAAGAAAGGTAATGAACAGACCTACATTTCGGTATATTTTTCATGGTGGCCAGAGACCTTATTTTTTGACGAAGGTTAATGTTCCCAACTTTTTTTTTAAATATTTTTTGTGTCCATAATCGGTTAACTGCATCTGGCGGCTAAACGCGGCGCCCTAAAAATCCAATCGGTACGTCATGAGAAAGGTAATGAACAGGCCTACATTTTGGTATATTTTTTATGGTGACCAGATGTCAGGAACTTATCTTTTGACGAAGGTTAATGTTCCCAACTTTTTTTTTAAATATTTTTTGTGTCCATAATCGGTTAACTGCATCTGGCGGCTAAACGCGGCGCCCTAAAAATCCAATCGGTACGTCATGAGAAAGGTAATGAACAGGCCTACATTTTGGTATATTTTTTATGGTGACCAGATGTCAGGAACTTATTTTTTGACGAAGGTTAATGTTCCCAACTTTTTTTTTAAATATTTTTTGTGTCCATAATCGGTTAACTGCATCTGGCGGCTAAACGCGGCGCCCTAAAAATCCAATCGGTACGTCATGAGAAAGGTAATGAACAGGCCTACATTTTGGTATATTTTTTATGGTGGCCAGATGTCAGAAACTTATTTTTTGACGAAGGTTAATGTTCCCAACTTTTTTTTTAAATATTTTTTGTGTCCATAATCGGTTAACTGCATCTGCCGGCTGAACGAGGTGCCCCAGAAATCCAATCGGTACGTCGGAAGAAAGGTAATGAACAGGCCTACATTTTGGTATATTTTTTATGGTGGCCAGATGTCAGGAACTTATTTTTTGACGAAGGTTAATGTTCCCAACTTTTTTTTTAAATATTTTTTGTGTCCATAATCGGTTAACTGCATCTGGCGGCTAAACGCGGCGCCCTAAAAATCCAATCGGTACGTCATGAGAAAGGTAATGAACAGGCCTACATTTTGGTATATTTTTTATGGTGACCAGATGTCAGGAACTTATTTTTTGACGAAGGTTAATGTTCCCAACTTTTTTTTTAAATATTTTTTGTGTCCATAATCGGTTAACTGCATCTGGCGGCTAAACGCGGCGCCCTAAAAATCCAATCGGTACGTCATGAGAAAGGTAATGAACAGGCCTACATTTTGGTATATTTTTTATGGTGGCCAGATGTCAGGAACTTATTTTTTGACGAAGGTTAATGTTCCCAACTTTTTTTTTAAATATTTTTTGTGTCCATAATCGGTTAACTGCATCTGGCGGCTAAACGCGGCGCCCTAAAAATCCAATCGGTACGTCATGAGAAAGGTAATGAACAGGCCTACATTTTGGTATATTTTTTATGGTGGCCAGATGTCAGGAACTTATTTTTTGACGAAGGTTAATGTTCCCAACTTTTTTTTTAAATATTTTTTGTGTCCATAATCGGTTAACTGCATCTGGCGGCTAAACGCGGAGCCCTAAAAATCCAATCGGTACGTCATGAGAAAGGTAATGAACAGGCCTACATTTTGGTATATTTTTTATGGTGGCCAGATGTCAGGAACTTATTTTTTGACGAAGGTTAATGTTCCCAACTTTTTTTTTAAATATTTTTTGTGTCCATAATCGGTTAACTGCATCTGCCGGCTGAACGAGGTGCCCCAAAAATCCAATCGGTACGTTGGAAGAAAGGTAATGAACAGGCCTACATTTTGGTATATTTTTTATGGTGACCAGATGTCAGGAACTTATTTTTTGACGAAGGTTAATGTTCCCACCTAAAAATCCAATCGGTACGTCATGAGAAAGGTAATGAACAGGCCTACATTTTGGTATATTTTTTATGGTGGCCAGATGTCAGGAACTTATTTTTTGACGAAGGTTAATGTTCCCAACTTTTTTTTTAAATATTTTTTGTGTCCATAATCGGTTAACTGCATCTGGCGGCTAAACGCGGAGCCCTAAAAATCCAATCGGTACGTTATGAGAAAGGTAATGAACAGGCCTACATTTTGGTATATTTTTTATGGTGGCCAGATGTCAGGAACTTATTTTTTGACGAAGGTTAATGTTCCCAACTTTTTTTTTAAATATTTTTTGTGTCCATAATCGGTTAACTGCATCTGCCGGCTGAACGAGGTGCCCCAAAAATCCAATCGGTACGTTGGAAGAAAGGTAATGAACAGGCCTACATTTTGGTATATTTTTTATGGTGACCAGATGTCAGGAACTTATTTTTTGACGAAGGTTAATGTTCCCAACTTTTTTTTTAAATATTTTTTGTGTCCATAATCGGTTAACAGCATCTGGCGGCTAAACGCGGCGCCCTAAAAATCCAATCGGTACGTCATGAGAAAGGTAATGAACAGGCCTACATTTTGGTATATTTTTTATGGTGGCCAGATGTCAGGAACTTATTTTTTGACGAAGGTTAATGTTCCCAACTTTTTTTTTAAATATTTTTTGTGTCCATAATCGGTTAACAGCATCTGGCGGCTAAACGCGGCGCCCTAAAAATCCAATCGGTACGTCATGAGAAAGGTAATGAACAGGCCTACATTTTGGTATATTTTTTATGGTGGCCAGATGTCAATAACTTATTTTTTGACGAAGGTTAATAATCCCAACTTTTTTTTAAAATATTTTTTGTGTCCATAATTGGTTAACTGCATCTGGCGGCTGAACGCGGCGCCCTAAAAATCCAATCGGTACGTCATGAGAAAGGTAATGAACAGGCCTACATTTTGGTATATTTTTTATGGTGACCAGATGTCAATAACTTATTTTTTAACGAAGGTTAATAATCCCAACTTTTTTTTTAAATATTTTTTGTGTCCATAATCGGTTAACTGCATCTGGCGGCTGAACGCGGCGCCCTAAAAATCCAATCGGTACGTCATGAGAAAGGTAATGAACAGGCCTACATTTTGGTATATTTTTTATGGTGACCAGATGTCAGGAACTTATTTTTTGACGAAGGTTAATGTTCCCAACTTTTTTTTTAAATATTTTTTGTGTCCATAATCGGTTAACAGCATCTGGCGGCTAAACGCGGCGCCCTAAAAATCCAATCGGTACGTCATGAGAAAGGTAATGAACAGGCCTACATTTTGGTATATTTTTTTATGGTGGCCAGATGTCAATAACTTATTTTTTGACGAAGGTTATTAATCCCAACTTTTTTTTAAAATATTTTTTGTGTCCATAATTGGTTAACTGCATCTGGCGGCTGAACGCGGCGCCCTAAAAATCCAATCGGTACGTCATGAGAAAGGTAATGAACAGGCCTACATTTTGGTATATTTTTTATGGTGGCCAGATGTCAATAACTTATTTTTTGACGAAGGTTAATAATCCCAACTTTTTTTTAAAATATTTTTTGTGTCCATAATTGGTTAACTGCATCTGGCGGCTGAACGCGGCGCCCTAAAAATCCAATCGGTACGTCATGAGAAAGGTAATGAAGAGGCCTACATTTTGGTATATTTTTTATGGTGGCCAGATATCAGGAACTTATTTTTTGACGAAGGTTAATGTTCCCAACTTTTTTTTTTAAATATTTTTTGTGTCCATAATCGGTTAACTGCATCTGGCGGCTAAACGCGGCGCCCTAAAAATCCAATTGGTACGTCATGAGAAAGGTAATGAACAGGCCTACATTTTGGTATATTTTTTATGGTGACCAGATGTCAGAAACTTATTTCTTGACGAAGGTTAATGTTCCCAACTTTTTTTTTAAATATTTTTTGTGTCCATAATCGGTTAACTGCATCTGGCGGCTAAACGCGGCGCCTTAAAAATCCAATCGGTACGTCATGAGAAAGGTAATGAAGAGGCCTACATTTTGGTATATTTTTTATGGTGGCCAGATGTCAGGAACTTATTTTTTGACGAAGGTTAATGTTCCCAACTTTTTTTTTAAATATTTTTTGTGTCCATAATCGGTTAACTGCATCTGGCGGCTAAACGCGGCGCCCTAAAAATCCAATCGGTACGTCATGAGAAAGGTAATGAACAGGCCTACATTTTGGTATATTTTTTATGGTGACCAGATGTCAGGAACTTATTTTTTGACGAAGGTTAATGTCCCCAACTTTTTTTTTAAATATTTTTTGTGTCCATAATCGGTTAACTGCATCTGGCGGCTAAACGCGGCGCCCTAAAAATCCAATCGGTACGTCATGAGAAAGGTAATGAACAGGCCTACATTTTGGTATATTTTTTATGGTGACCAGATGTCAATAACTTATTTTTTAACGAAGGTTAATAATCCCAACTTTTTTTTTAAATATTTTTTGTGTCCATAATCGGTTAACAGCATCTGGCGGCTGAACGAGGTGCCCCAAAAATCCAATCGGTACGTTGGAAGAAAGGTAATGAACAGGCCTACATTTTGGTATATTTTTTATGGTGACCAGATGTCAGGAACTTATCTTTTGACGAAGGTTAATGTTCCCAACTTTTTTTTTAAATATTTTTTGTGTCCATAATCGGTTAACAGCATCTGGCGGCTAAACGCGGCGCCCTAAAAATCCAATCGGTACGTCATGAGAAAGGTAATGAACAGGCCTACATTTTGGTATATTTTTTTATGGTGGCCAGATGTCAATAACTTATTTTTTGACGAAGGTTATTAATCCCAACTTTTTTTTAAAATATTTTTTGTGTCCATAATTGGTTAACTGCATCTGGCGGCTGAACGCGGCGCCCTAAAAATCCAATCGGTACGTCATGAGAAAGGTAATGAACAGGCCTACATTTTGGTATATTTTTTATGGTGGCCAGATGTCAATAACTTATTTTTTGACGAAGGTTAATAATCCCAACTTTTTTTTAAAATATTTTTTGTGTCCATAATTGGTTAACTGCATCTGGCGGCTGAACGCGGCGCCCTAAAAATCCAATCGGTACGTCATGAGAAAGGTAATGAACAGGCCTACATTTTGGTATATTTTTTATGGTGACCAGATGTCAATAACTTATTTTTTAACGAAGGTTAATAATCCCAACTTTTTTTTAAATATTTTTTGTGTCCATAATTGGTTAACTGCATCTGGCGGCTGAACGCGGCGCCCTAAAAATCCAATCGGTACGTCATGAGAAAGGTAATGAACAGGCCTACATTTTGGTATATTTTTTATGGTGACCAGATGTCAGGAACTTATTTTTTGACGAAGGTTAATGTTCCCAACTTTTTTTTTAAATATTTTTTGTGTCCATAATCGGTTAACTGCATCTGGCGGCTAAACGCGGCGCCCTAAAAATCCAATCGGTACGTCATGAGAAAGGTAATGAACAGGCCTACATTTTGGTATATTTTTTATGGTGGCCAAATGTCAGGAACTTATTTTTTGACGAAGGTTAATGTTCCCAACTTTTTTTTAAAATATTTTTTGTGTCCATAATCGGTTAACTGCATCTGGCGGCTAAACGCGGCGCCCTAAAAATCCAATCGGTACGTCATGAGAAAGGTAATGAACAGGCCTACATTTTGGTATCTTTTTTTATGGTGGCCAGATGTCAATAACTTATTTTTTGACGAAGGTTAATAATCCCAAATTTTTTTTAAAATATTTTTTGTGTCCATAATTGGTTAACTGCATCTGGCGGCTGAACGCGGCGCCCTAAAAATCCAATCGGTACGTCATGAGAAAGGTAATGAACAGGCCTACATTTTGGTATATTTTTTATGGTGGCCAGATGTCAATAACTTATTTTTTGACGAAGGTTAATAATCCCAACTTTTTTTTAAAATATTTTTTGTGTCCATAATTGGTTAACTGCATCTGGCGGCTGAACGCGGCGCCCTAAAAATCCAATCGGTACGTCATGAGAAAGGTAATGAAGAGGCCTACATTTTGGTATATTTTTTATGGTGGCCAGATGTCAGGAACTTATTTTTTGACGAAGGTTAATGTTCCCAACTTTTTTTTTAAATATTTTTTGTGTCCATAATCGGTTAACTGCATCTGGCGGCTAAACGCGGCGCCCTAAAAATCCAATCGGTACGTCATGAGAAAGGTAATGAACAGGCCTACATTTTGGTATATTTTTTATGGTGGCCAGATGTCAATAACTTATTTTTTGACGAAGGTTAATAATCCCAACTTTTTTTTAAAATATTTTTTGTGTCCATAATTGGTTAACTGCATCTGGCGGCTGAACGCGGCGCCCTAAAAATCCAATCGGTACGTCATGAGAAAGGTAATGAACAGGCCTACATTTTGGTATATTTTTTATGGTGACCAGATGTCAATAACTTATTTTTTAACGAAGGTTAATAATCCCAACTTTTTTTTTAAATATTTTTTGTGTCCATAATCGGTTAACTGCATCTGGCGGCTGAACGCGGCGCCCTAAAAATCCAGTCGGTACGTCGGAAGAAAGGTAATGAACAGACCTACATTTCGGTATATTTTTCATGGTGGCCAGAGACCTTATTTTTTGACGAAGGTTAATGTTCCCAACTTTTTTTTTAAATATTTTTTGTGTCCATAATTGGTTAACTGCATCTGGCGGCTGAACGCGGCGCCCTAAAAATCCAATCGGTACGTCATGAGAAAGGTAATGAACAGGCCTACATTTTGGTATATTTTTTATGGTGGCCAGATGTCAATAACTTATTTTTTGACGAAGGTTAATAATCCCAACTTTTTTTTAAAATATTTTTTGTGTCCATAATTGGTTAACTGCATCTGGCGGCTGAACGCGGCGCCCTAAAAATCCAATCGGTACGTCATGAGAAAGGTAATGAAGAGGCCTACATTTTGGTATATTTTTTATGGTGGCCAGATATCAGGAACTTATTTTTTGACGAAGGTTAATGTTCCCAACTTTTTTTTTTAAATATTTTTTGTGTCCATAATCGGTTAACTGCATCTGGCGGCTAAACGCGGCGCCCTAAAAATCCAATTGGTACGTCATGAGAAAGGTAATGAACAGGCCTACATTTTGGTATATTTTTTATGGTGACCAGATGTCAGAAACTTATTTCTTGACGAAGGTTAATGTTCCCAACTTTTTTTTTAAATATTTTTTGTGTCCATAATCGGTTAACTGCATCTGGCGGCTAAACGCGGCGCCTTAAAAATCCAATCGGTACGTCATGAGAAAGGTAATGAAGAGGCCTACATTTTGGTATATTTTTTATGGTGGCCAGATGTCAGGAACTTATTTTTTGACGAAGGTTAATGTTCCCAACTTTTTTTTTAAATATTTTTTGTGTCCATAATCGGTTAACTGCATCTGGCGGCTAAACGCGGCGCCCTAAAAATCCAATCGGTACGTCATGAGAAAGGTAATGAACAGGCCTACATTTTGGTATATTTTTTATGGTGACCAGATGTCAGGAACTTATTTTTTGACGAAGGTTAATGTCCCCAACTTTTTTTTTAAATATTTTTTGTGTCCATAATCGGTTAACTGCATCTGGCGGCTAAACGCGGCGCCCTAAAAATCCAATCGGTACGTCATGAGAAAGGTAATGAACAGGCCTACATTTTGGTATATTTTTTATGGTGACCAGATGTCAATAACTTATTTTTTAACGAAGGTTAATAATCCCAACTTTTTTTTTAAATATTTTTTGTGTCCATAATCGGTTAACAGCATCTGGCGGCTGAACGAGGTGCCCCAAAAATCCAATCGGTACGTTGGAAGAAAGGTAATGAACAGGCCTACATTTTGGTATATTTTTTATGGTGACCAGATGTCAGGAACTTATCTTTTGACGAAGGTTAATGTTCCCAACTTTTTTTTTAAATATTTTTTGTGTCCATAATCGGTTAACAGCATCTGGCGGCTAAACGCGGCGCCCTAAAAATCCAATCGGTACGTCATGAGAAAGGTAATGAACAGGCCTACATTTTGGTATATTTTTTTATGGTGGCCAGATGTCAATAACTTATTTTTTGACGAAGGTTATTAATCCCAACTTTTTTTTAAAATATTTTTTGTGTCCATAATTGGTTAACTGCATCTGGCGGCTGAACGCGGCGCCCTAAAAATCCAATCGGTACGTCATGAGAAAGGTAATGAACAGGCCTACATTTTGGTATATTTTTTATGGTGGCCAGATGTCAATAACTTATTTTTTGACGAAGGTTAATAATCCCAACTTTTTTTTAAAATATTTTTTGTGTCCATAATTGGTTAACTGCATCTGGCGGCTGAACGCGGCGCCCTAAAAATCCAATCGGTACGTCATGAGAAAGGTAATGAACAGGCCTACATTTTGGTATATTTTTTATGGTGACCAGATGTCAATAACTTATTTTTTAACGAAGGTTAATAATCCCAACTTTTTTTTAAATATTTTTTGTGTCCATAATTGGTTAACTGCATCTGGCGGCTGAACGCGGCGCCCTAAAAATCCAATCGGTACGTCATGAGAAAGGTAATGAACAGGCCTACATTTTGGTATATTTTTTATGGTGGCCAGATGTCAGAAACTTATTTTTTGACGAAGGTTAATGTTCCCAACTTTTTTTTTAAATATTTTTTGTGTCCATAATCGGTTAACTGCATCTGGCGGCTAAACGCGGCGCCATAAAAATCCAATCGGTACGTCATGAGAAAGGTAATGAACAGGCCTACATTTTGGTATATTTTTTATGGTGACCAGATGTCAGGAACTTATTTTTTGACGAAGGTTAATGTTCCCAACTTTTTTTTTAAATATTTTTTGTGTCCATAATCGGTTAACTGCATCTGGCGGCTAAACGCGGCGCCCTAAAAATCCAATCGGTACGTCATGAGAAAGGTAATGAACAGGCCTACATTTTGGTATATTTTTTATGGTGGCCAAATGTCAGGAACTTATTTTTTGACGAAGGTTAATGTTCCCAACTTTTTTTTAAAATATTTTTTGTGTCCATAATCGGTTAACTGCATCTGGCGGCTAAACGCGGCGCCCTAAAAATCCAATCGGTACGTCATGAGAAAGGTAATGAACAGGCCTACATTTTGGTATACTTTTTATGGTGGCCAGATGTCAATAACTTATTTTTTGACGAAGGTTAATAATCCCAACTTTTTTTTAAAATATTTTTTGTGTCCATAATTGGTTAACTGCATCTGGCGGCTGAACGCGGCGCCCTAAAAATCCAATCGGTACGTCATGAGAAAGGTAATGAACAGGCCTACATTTTGGTATATTTTTTATGGTGACCAGATGTCAATAACTTATTTTTTAACGAAGGTTAATAATCCCAACTTTTTTTTTAAATATTTTTTGTGTCCATAATCGGTTAACTGCATCTGGCGGCTGAACGCGGCGCCCTAAAAATCCAGTCGGTACGTCGGAAGAAAGGTAATGAACAGACCTACATTTCGGTATATTTTTCATGGTGGCCAGAGACCTTATTTTTTGACGAAGGTTAATGTTCCCAACTTTTTTTTTAAATATTTTTTGTGTCCATAATCGGTTAACTGCATCTGGCGGCTAAACGCGGCGCCCTAAAAATCCAATCGGTACGTCATGAGAAAGGTAATGAACAGGCCTACATTTTGGTATATTTTTTATGGTGACCAGATGTCAGGAACTTATCTTTTGACGAAGGTTAATGTTCCCAACTTTTTTTTTAAATATTTTTTGTGTCCATAATCGGTTAACTGCATCTGGCGGCTAAACGCGGCGCCCTAAAAATCCAATCGGTACGTCATGAGAAAGGTAATGAACAGGCCTACATTTTGGTATATTTTTTATGGTGACCAGATGTCAGGAACTTATTTTTTGACGAAGGTTAATGTTCCCAACTTTTTTTTTAAATATTTTTTGTGTCCATAATCGGTTAACTGCATCTGGCGGCTAAACGCGGCGCCCTAAAAATCCAATCGGTACGTCATGAGAAAGGTAATGAACAGGCCTACATTTTGGTATATTTTTTATGGTGGCCAGATGTCAGAAACTTATTTTTTGACGAAGGTTAATGTTCCCAACTTTTTTTTTAAATATTTTTTGTGTCCATAATCGGTTAACTGCATCTGCCGGCTGAACGAGGTGCCCCAGAAATCCAATCGGTACGTCGGAAGAAAGGTAATGAACAGGCCTACATTTTGGTATATTTTTTATGGTGGCCAGATGTCAGGAACTTATTTTTTGACGAAGGTTAATGTTCCCAACTTTTTTTTTAAATATTTTTTGTGTCCATAATCGGTTAACTGCATCTGGCGGCTAAACGCGGCGCCCTAAAAATCCAATCGGTACGTCATGAGAAAGGTAATGAACAGGCCTACATTTTGGTATATTTTTTATGGTGACCAGATGTCAGGAACTTATTTTTTGACGAAGGTTAATGTTCCCAACTTTTTTTTTAAATATTTTTTGTGTCCATAATCGGTTAACTGCATCTGGCGGCTAAACGCGGCGCCCTAAAAATCCAATCGGTACGTCATGAGAAAGGTAATGAACAGGCCTACATTTTGGTATATTTTTTATGGTGGCCAGATGTCAGGAACTTATTTTTTGACGAAGGTTAATGTTCCCAACTTTTTTTTTAAATATTTTTTGTGTCCATAATCGGTTAACTGCATCTGGCGGCTAAACGCGGCGCCCTAAAAATCCAATCGGTACGTCATGAGAAAGGTAATGAACAGGCCTACATTTTGGTATATTTTTTATGGTGGCCAGATGTCAGGAACTTATTTTTTGACGAAGGTTAATGTTCCCAACTTTTTTTTTAAATATTTTTTGTGTCCATAATCGGTTAACTGCATCTGGCGGCTAAACGCGGAGCCCTAAAAATCCAATCGGTACGTCATGAGAAAGGTAATGAACAGGCCTACATTTTGGTATATTTTTTATGGTGGCCAGATGTCAGGAACTTATTTTTTGACGAAGGTTAATGTTCCCAACTTTTTTTTTAAATATTTTTTGTGTCCATAATCGGTTAACTGCATCTGCCGGCTGAACGAGGTGCCCCAAAAATCCAATCGGTACGTTGGAAGAAAGGTAATGAACAGGCCTACATTTTGGTATATTTTTTATGGTGACCAGATGTCAGGAACTTATTTTTTGACGAAGGTTAATGTTCCCACCTAAAAATCCAATCGGTACGTCATGAGAAAGGTAATGAACAGGCCTACATTTTGGTATATTTTTTATGGTGGCCAGATGTCAGGAACTTATTTTTTGACGAAGGTTAATGTTCCCAACTTTTTTTTTAAATATTTTTTGTGTCCATAATCGGTTAACTGCATCTGGCGGCTAAACGCGGAGCCCTAAAAATCCAATCGGTACGTTATGAGAAAGGTAATGAACAGGCCTACATTTTGGTATATTTTTTATGGTGGCCAGATGTCAGGAACTTATTTTTTGACGAAGGTTAATGTTCCCAACTTTTTTTTTAAATATTTTTTGTGTCCATAATCGGTTAACTGCATCTGCCGGCTGAACGAGGTGCCCCAAAAATCCAATCGGTACGTTGGAAGAAAGGTAATGAACAGGCCTACATTTTGGTATATTTTTTATGGTGACCAGATGTCAGGAACTTATTTTTTGACGAAGGTTAATGTTCCCAACTTTTTTTTTAAATATTTTTTGTGTCCATAATCGGTTAACAGCATCTGGCGGCTAAACGCGGCGCCCTAAAAATCCAATCGGTACGTCATGAGAAAGGTAATGAACAGGCCTACATTTTGGTATATTTTTTATGGTGGCCAGATGTCAGGAACTTATTTTTTGACGAAGGTTAATGTTCCCAACTTTTTTTTTAAATATTTTTTGTGTCCATAATCGGTTAACAGCATCTGGCGGCTAAACGCGGCGCCCTAAAAATCCAATCGGTACGTCATGAGAAAGGTAATGAACAGGCCTACATTTTGGTATATTTTTTATGGTGGCCAGATGTCAATAACTTATTTTTTGACGAAGGTTAATAATCCCAACTTTTTTTTAAAATATTTTTTGTGTCCATAATTGGTTAACTGCATCTGGCGGCTGAACGCGGCGCCCTAAAAATCCAATCGGTACGTCATGAGAAAGGTAATGAACAGGCCTACATTTTGGTATATTTTTTATGGTGACCAGATGTCAATAACTTATTTTTTAACGAAGGTTAATAATCCCAACTTTTTTTTTAAATATTTTTTGTGTCCATAATCGGTTAACTGCATCTGGCGGCTGAACGCGGCGCCCTAAAAATCCAATCGGTACGTCATGAGAAAGGTAATGAACAGGCCTACATTTTGGTATATTTTTTATGGTGACCAGATGTCAGGAACTTATTTTTTGACGAAGGTTAATGTTCCCAACTTTTTTTTTAAATATTTTTTGTGTCCATAATCGGTTAACAGCATCTGGCGGCTAAACGCGGCGCCCTAAAAATCCAATCGGTACGTCATGAGAAAGGTAATGAACAGGCCTACATTTTGGTATATTTTTTTATGGTGGCCAGATGTCAATAACTTATTTTTTGACGAAGGTTATTAATCCCAACTTTTTTTTAAAATATTTTTTGTGTCCATAATTGGTTAACTGCATCTGGCGGCTGAACGCGGCGCCCTAAAAATCCAATCGGTACGTCATGAGAAAGGTAATGAACAGGCCTACATTTTGGTATATTTTTTATGGTGGCCAGATGTCAATAACTTATTTTTTGACGAAGGTTAATAATCCCAACTTTTTTTTAAAATATTTTTTGTGTCCATAATTGGTTAACTGCATCTGGCGGCTGAACGCGGCGCCCTAAAAATCCAATCGGTACGTCATGAGAAAGGTAATGAAGAGGCCTACATTTTGGTATATTTTTTATGGTGGCCAGATATCAGGAACTTATTTTTTGACGAAGGTTAATGTTCCCAACTTTTTTTTTAAATATTTTTTGTGTCCATAATCGGTTAACTGCATCTGGCGGCTAAACGCGGCGCCCTAAAAATCCAATCGGTACGTCATGAGAAAGGTAATGAACAGGCCTACATTTTGGTATATTTTTTATGGTGACCAGATGTCAGAAACTTATTTCTTGACGAAGGTTAATGTTCCCAACTTTTTTTTTAAATATTTTTTGTGTCCATAATCGGTTAACTGCATCTGGCGGCTAAACGCGGCGCCCTAAAAATCCAATCGGTACGTCATGAGAAAGGTAATGAACAGGCCTACATTTTGGTATATTTTTTATGGTGACCAGATGTCAATAACTTATTTTTTAACGAAGGTTAATAATCCCAACTTTTTTTTTAAATATTTTTTGTGTCCATAATCGGTTAACAGCATCTGGCGGCTGAACGAGGTGCCCCAAAAATCCAATCGGTACGTTGGAAGAAAGGTAATGAACAGGCCTACATTTTGGTATATTTTTTATGGTGACCAGATGTCAGGAACTTATCTTTTGACGAAGGTTAATGTTCCCAACTTTTTTTTTAAATATTTTTTGTGTCCATAATCGGTTAACAGCATCTGGCGGCTAAACGCGGCGCCCTAAAAATCCAATCGGTACGTCATGAGAAAGGTAATGAACAGGCCTACATTTTGGTATATTTTTTTATGGTGGCCAGATGTCAATAACTTATTTTTTGACGAAGGTTATTAATCCCAACTTTTTTTTAAAATATTTTTTGTGTCCATAATTGGTTAACTGCATCTGGCGGCTGAACGCGGCGCCCTAAAAATCCAATCGGTACGTCATGAGAAAGGTAATGAACAGGCCTACATTTTGGTATATTTTTTATGGTGGCCAGATGTCAATAACTTATTTTTTGACGAAGGTTAATAATCCCAACTTTTTTTTAAAATATTTTTTGTGTCCATAATTGGTTAACTGCATCTGGCGGCTGAACGCGGCGCCCTAAAAATCCAATCGGTACGTCATGAGAAAGGTAATGAAGAGGCCTACATTTTGGTATATTTTTTATGGTGGCCAGATATCAGGAACTTATTTTTTGACGAAGGTTAATGTTCCCAACTTTTTTTTTTAATATTTTTTGTGTCCATAATCGGTTAACTGCATCTGGCGGCTAAACGCGGCGCCCTAAAAATCCAATCGGTACGTCATGAGAAAGGTAATGAACAGGCCTACATTTTGGTATATTTTTTATGGTGACCAGATGTCAGAAACTTATTTCTTGACGAAGGTTAATGTTCCCAACTTTTTTTTTAAATATTTTTTGTGTCCATAATCGGTTAACTGCATCTGGCGGCTAAACGCGGCGCCTTAAAAATCCAATCGGTACGTCATGAGAAAGGTAATGAAGAGGCCTACATTTTGGTATATTTTTTATGGTGGCCAGATGTCAGGAACTTATTTTTTGACGAAGGTTAATGTTCCCAACTTTTTTTTTAAATATTTTTTGTGTCCATAATCGGTTAACTGCATCTGGCGGCTAAACGCGGCGCCCTAAAAATCCAATCGGTACGTCATGAGAAAGGTAATGAACAGGCCTACATTTTGGTATATTTTTTATGGTGACCAGATGTCAGGAACTTATTTTTTGACGAAGGTTAATGTCCCCAACTTTTTTTTTAAATATTTTTTGTGTCCATAATCGGTTAACTGCATCTGGCGGCTAAACGCGGCGCCCTAAAAATCCAATCGGTACGTCATGAGAAAGGTAATGAACAGGCCTACATTTTGGTATATTTTTTATGGTGACCAGATGTCAATAACTTATTTTTTAACGAAGGTTAATAATCCCAACTTTTTTTTTAAATATTTTTTGTGTCCATAATCGGTTAACAGCATCTGGCGGCTGAACGAGGTGCCCCAAAAATCCAATCGGTACGTTGGAAGAAAGGTAATGAACAGGCCTACATTTTGGTATATTTTTTATGGTGACCAGATGTCAGGAACTTATCTTTTGACGAAGGTTAATGTTCCCAACTTTTTTTTTAAATATTTTTTGTGTCCATAATCGGTTAACAGCATCTGGCGGCTAAACGCGGCGCCCTAAAAATCCAATCGGTACGTCATGAGAAAGGTAATGAACAGGCCTACATTTTGGTATATTTTTTTATGGTGGCCAGATGTCAATAACTTATTTTTTGACGAAGGTTATTAATCCCAACTTTTTTTTAAAATATTTTTTGTGTCCATAATTGGTTAACTGCATCTGGCGGCTGAACGCGGCGCCCTAAAAATCCAATCGGTACGTCATGAGAAAGGTAATGAACAGGCCTACATTTTGGTATATTTTTTATGGTGGCCAGATGTCAATAACTTATTTTTTGACGAAGGTTAATAATCCCAACTTTTTTTTAAAATATTTTTTGTGTCCATAATTGGTTAACTGCATCTGGCGGCTGAACGCGGCGCCCTAAAAATCCAATCGGTACGTCATGAGAAAGGTAATGAAGAGGCCTACATTTTGGTATATTTTTTATGGTGGCCAGATATCAGGAACTTATTTTTTGACGAAGGTTAATGTTCCCAACTTTTTTTTTAAATATTTTTTGTGTCCATAATCGGTTAACTGCATCTGGCGGCTAAACGCGGCGCCCTAAAAATCCAATCGGTACGTCATGAGAAAGGTAATGAACAGGCCTACATTTTGGTATATTTTTTATGGTGACCAGATGTCAGAAACTTATTTCTTGACGAAGGTTAATGTTCCCAACTTTTTTTTTAAATATTTTTTGTGTCCATAATCGGTTAACTGCATCTGGCGGCTAAACGCGGCGCCTTAAAAATCCAATCGGTACGTCATGAGAAAGGTAATGAAGAGGCCTACATTTTGGTATATTTTTTATGGTGGCCAGATGTCAGGAACTTATTTTTTGACGAAGGTTAATGTTCCCAACTTTTTTTTTAAATATTTTTTGTGTCCATAATCGGTTAACTGCATCTGGCGGCTAAACGCGGCGCCCTAAAAATCCAATCGGTACGTCATGAGAAAGGTAATGAACAGGCCTACATTTTGGTATATTTTTTATGGTGACCAGATGTCAGGAACTTATTTTTTGACGAAGGTTAATGTCCCCAACTTTTTTTTTAAATATTTTTTGTGTCCATAATCGGTTAACTGCATCTGGCGGCTAAACGCGGCGCCCTAAAAATCCAATCGGTACGTCATGAGAAAGGTAATGAACAGGCCTACATTTTGGTATATTTTTTATGGTGACCAGATGTCAATAACTTATTTTTTAACGAAGGTTAATAATCCCAACTTTTTTTTTAAATATTTTTTGTGTCCATAATCGGTTAACAGCATCTGGCGGCTGAACGAGGTGCCCCAAAAATCCAATCGGTACGTTGGAAGAAAGGTAATGAACAGGCCTACATTTTGGTATATTTTTTATGGTGACCAGATGTCAGGAACTTATCTTTTGACGAAGGTTAATGTTCCCAACTTTTTTTTTAAATATTTTTTGTGTCCATAATCGGTTAACAGCATCTGGCGGCTAAACGCGGCGCCCTAAAAATCCAATCGGTACGTCATGAGAAAGGTAATGAACAGGCCTACATTTTGGTATATTTTTTTATGGTGGCCAGATGTCAATAACTTATTTTTTGACGAAGGTTATTAATCCCAACTTTTTTTTAAAATATTTTTTGTGTCCATAATTGGTTAACTGCATCTGGCGGCTGAACGCGGCGCCCTAAAAATCCAATCGGTACGTCATGAGAAAGGTAATGAACAGGCCTACATTTTGGTATATTTTTTATGGTGGCCAGATGTCAATAACTTATTTTTTGACGAAGGTTAATAATCCCAACTTTTTTTTAAAATATTTTTTGTGTCCATAATTGGTTAACTGCATCTGGCGGCTGAACGCGGCGCCCTAAAAATCCAATCGGTACGTCATGAGAAAGGTAATGAAGAGGCCTACATTTTGGTATATTTTTTATGGTGGCCAGATATCAGGAACTTATTTTTTGACGAAGGTTAATGTTCCCAACTTTTTTTTTAAATATTTTTTGTGTCCATAATCGGTTAACTGCATCTGGCGGCTAAACGCGGCGCCCTAAAAATCCAATCGGTACGTCATGAGAAAGGTAATGAACAGGCCTACATTTTGGTATATTTTTTATGGTGACCAGATGTCAGAAACTTATTTCTTGACGAAGGTTAATGTTCCCAACTTTTTTTTTAAATATTTTTTGTGTCCATAATCGGTTAACTGCATCTGGCGGCTAAACGCGGCGCCTTAAAAATCCAATCGGTACGTCATGAGAAAGGTAATGAAGAGGCCTACATTTTGGTATATTTTTTATGGTGGCCAGATGTCAGGAACTTATTTTTTGACGAAGGTTAATGTTCCCAACTTTTTTTTTAAATATTTTTTGTGTCCATAATCGGTTAACTGCATCTGGCGGCTAAACGCGGCGCCCTAAAAATCCAATCGGTACGTCATGAGAAAGGTAATGAACAGGCCTACATTTTGGTATATTTTTTATGGTGACCAGATGTCAGGAACTTATTTTTTGACGAAGGTTAATGTCCCCAACTTTTTTTTTAAATATTTTTTGTGTCCATAATCGGTTAACTGCATCTGGCGGCTAAACGCGGCGCCCTAAAAATCCAATCGGTACGTCATGAGAAAGGTAATGAACAGGCCTACATTTTGGTATATTTTTTATGGTGACCAGATGTCAATAACTTATTTTTTAACGAAGGTTAATAATCCCAACTTTTTTTTTAAATATTTTTTGTGTCCATAATCGGTTAACAGCATCTGGCGGCTGAACGAGGTGCCCCAAAAATCCAATCGGTACGTTGGAAGAAAGGTAATGAACAGGCCTACATTTTGGTATATTTTTTATGGTGACCAGATGTCAGGAACTTATCTTTTGACGAAGGTTAATGTTCCCAACTTTTTTTTTAAATATTTTTTGTGTCCATAATCGGTTAACAGCATCTGGCGGCTAAACGCGGCGCCCTAAAAATCCAATCGGTACGTCATGAGAAAGGTAATGAACAGGCCTACATTTTGGTATATTTTTTTATGGTGGCCAGATGTCAATAACTTATTTTTTGACGAAGGTTATTAATCCCAACTTTTTTTTAAAATATTTTTTGTGTCCATAATTGGTTAACTGCATCTGGCGGCTGAACGCGGCGCCCTAAAAATCCAATCGGTACGTCATGAGAAAGGTAATGAACAGGCCTACATTTTGGTATATTTTTTATGGTGGCCAGATGTCAATAACTTATTTTTTGACGAAGGTTAATAATCCCAACTTTTTTTTAAAATATTTTTTGTGTCCATAATTGGTTAACTGCATCTGGCGGCTGAACGCGGCGCCCTAAAAATCCAATCGGTACGTCATGAGAAAGGTAATGAAGAGGCCTACATTTTGGTATATTTTTTATGGTGGCCAGATATCAGGAACTTATTTTTTGACGAAGGTTAATGTTCCCAACTTTTTTTTTAAATATTTTTTGTGTCCATAATCGGTTAACTGCATCTGGCGGCTAAACGCGGCGCCCTAAAAATCCAATCGGTACGTCATGAAAAAGGTAATGAACAGGCCTACATTTTGGTATATTTTTTATGGTGACCAGATGTCAGAAACTTATTTCTTGACGAAGGTTAATGTTCCCAACTTTTTTTTTAAATATTTTTTGTGTCCATAATCGGTTAACTGCATCTGGCGGCTAAACGCGGCGCCTTAAAAATCCAATCGGTACGTCATGAGAAAGGTAATGAAGAGGCCTACATTTTGGTATATTTTTTATGGTGGCCAGATGTCAGGAACTTATTTTTTGACGAAGGTTAATGTTCCCAACTTTTTTTTTAAATATTTTTTGTGTCCATAATCGGTTAACTGCATCTGGCGGCTAAACGCGGCGCCCTAAAAATCCAATCGGTACGTCATGAGAAAGGTAATGAACAGGCCTACATTTTGGTATATTTTTTATGGTGACCAGATGTCAGGAACTTATTTTTTGACGAAGGTTAATGTCCCCAACTTTTTTTTTAAATATTTTTTGTGTCCATAATCGGTTAACTGCATCTGGCGGCTAAACGCGGCGCCCTAAAAATCCAATCGGTACGTCATGAGAAAGGTAATGAACAGGCCTACATTTTGGTATATTTTTTATGGTGACCAGATGTCAATAACTTATTTTTTAACGAAGGTTAATAATCCCAACTTTTTTTTTAAATATTTTTTGTGTCCATAATCGGTTAACAGCATCTGGCGGCTGAACGAGGTGCCCCAAAAATCCAATCGGTACGTTGGAAGAAAGGTAATGAACAGGCCTACATTTTGGTATATTTTTTATGGTGACCAGATGTCAGGAACTTATCTTTTGACGAAGGTTAATGTTCCCAACTTTTTTTTTAAATATTTTTTGTGTCCATAATCGGTTAACTGCATCTGCCGGCTGAACGAGGTGCCCCAAAAATCCAATCGGTACGTTGGAAGAAAGGTAATGAACAGGCCTACATTTTGGTATATTTTTTATGGTGGCCAGATGTCAGCAACTTATTTTTTGACGAAGGTTAATGTTCCCAACTTTTTTTTTAAATATTTTTTGTGGCCATAATCGGTTAACTGCATCTGGCGGCTAAACGCGGCGCCCTAAAAATCCAATCGGTACGTCATGAGAAAGGTAATGAACAGGCCTACATTTTGGTATATTTTTTATGGTGGCCAGATGTCAGGAACTTATTTTTTGACGAAGGTTAATGTTCCCAACTTTTTTTTTAAATATTTTTTGTGTCCATAATCGGTTAACTGCATCTGGCGGCTAAACGCGGAGCCCTAAAAATCCAATCGGTACGTCATGAGAAAGGTAATGAACAGGCCTACATTTTGGTATATTTTTTATGGTGGCCAGATGTCAGGAACTTATTTTTTGACGAAGGTTAATGTTCCCAACTTTTTTTTTAAATATTTTTTGTGTCCATAATCGGTTAACTGCATCTGGCGGCTAAACGCGGCGCCCTAAAAATCCAATCGGTACGTCATGAGAAAGGTAATGAACAGGCCTACATTTTGGTATATTTTTTATGGTGGCCAGATGTCAGGAACTTATTTTTTGACGAAGGTTAATGTTCCCAACTTTTTTTTTAAATATTTTTTGTGTCCATAATCGGTTAACTGCATCTGGCGGCTAAACGCGGAGCCCTAAAAATCCAATCGGTACGTCATGAGAAAGGTAATGAACAGGCCTACATTTTGGTATATTTTTTATGGTGGCCAGATGTCAGGAACTTATTTTTTGACGAAGGTTAATGTTCCCAACTTTTTTTTTAAATATTTTTTGTGTCCATAATCGGTTAACTGCATCTGCCGGCTGAACGAGGTGCCCCAAAAATCCAATCGGTACGTTGGAAGAAAGGTAATGAACAGGCCTACATTTTGGTATATTTTTTATGGTGACCAGATGTCAGGAACTTATTTTTTGACGAAGGTTAATGTTCCCACCTAAAAATCCAATCGGTACGTCATGAGAAAGGTAATGAACAGGCCTACATTTTGGTATATTTTTTATGGTGGCCAGATGTCAGGAACTTATTTTTTGACGAAGGTTAATGTTCCCAACTTTTTTTTTAAATATTTTTTGTGTCCATAATCGGTTAACTGCATCTGGCGGCTAAACGCGGAGCCCTAAAAATCCAATCGGTACGTTATGAGAAAGGTAATGAACAGGCCTACATTTTGGTATATTTTTTATGGTGGCCAGATGTCAGGAACTTATTTTTTGACGAAGGTTAATGTTCCCAACTTTTTTTTTAAATATTTTTTGTGTCCATAATCGGTTAACTGCATCTGCCGGCTGAACGAGGTGCCCCAAAAATCCAATCGGTACGTTGGAAGAAAGGTAATGAACAGGCCTACATTTTGGTATATTTTTTATGGTGACCAGATGTCAGGAACTTATTTTTTGACGAAGGTTAATGTTCCCAACTTTTTTTTTAAATATTTTTTGTGTCCATAATCGGTTAACAGCATCTGGCGGCTAAACGCGGCGCCCTAAAAATCCAATCGGTACGTCATGAGAAAGGTAATGAACAGGCCTACATTTTGGTATATTTTTTATGGTGGCCAGATGTCAGGAACTTATTTTTTGACGAAGGTTAATGTTCCCAACTTTTTTTTTAAATATTTTTTGTGTCCATAATCGGTTAACAGCATCTGGCGGCTAAACGCGGCGCCCTAAAAATCCAATCGGTACGTCATGAGAAAGGTAATGAACAGGCCTACATTTTGGTATATTTTTTATGGTGGCCAGATGTCAATAACTTATTTTTTGACGAAGGTTAATAATCCCAACTTTTTTTTAAAATATTTTTTGTGTCCATAATTGGTTAACTGCATCTGGCGGCTGAACGCGGCGCCCTAAAAATCCAATCGGTACGTCATGAGAAAGGTAATGAACAGGCCTACATTTTGGTATATTTTTTATGGTGACCAGATGTCAATAACTTATTTTTTAACGAAGGTTAATAATCCCAACTTTTTTTTTAAATATTTTTTGTGTCCATAATCGGTTAACTGCATCTGGCGGCTGAACGCGGCGCCCTAAAAATCCAATCGGTACGTCATGAGAAAGGTAATGAACAGGCCTACATTTTGGTATATTTTTTATGGTGACCAGATGTCAGGAACTTATTTTTTGACGAAGGTTAATGTTCCCAACTTTTTTTTTAAATATTTTTTGTGTCCATAATCGGTTAACAGCATCTGGCGGCTAAACGCGGCGCCCTAAAAATCCAATCGGTACGTCATGAGAAAGGTAATGAACAGGCCTACATTTTGGTATATTTTTTTATGGTGGCCAGATGTCAATAACTTATTTTTTGACGAAGGTTATTAATCCCAACTTTTTTTTAAAATATTTTTTGTGTCCATAATTGGTTAACTGCATCTGGCGGCTGAACGCGGCGCCCTAAAAATCCAATCGGTACGTCATGAGAAAGGTAATGAACAGGCCTACATTTTGGTATATTTTTTATGGTGGCCAGATGTCAATAACTTATTTTTTGACGAAGGTTAATAATCCCAACTTTTTTTTAAAATATTTTTTGTGTCCATAATTGGTTAACTGCATCTGGCGGCTGAACGCGGCGCCCTAAAAATCCAATCGGTACGTCATGAGAAAGGTAATGAAGAGGCCTACATTTTGGTATATTTTTTATGGTGGCCAGATATCAGGAACTTATTTTTTGACGAAGGTTAATGTTCCCAACTTTTTTTTTAAATATTTTTTGTGTCCATAATCGGTTAACTGCATCTGGCGGCTAAACGCGGCGCCCTAAAAATCCAATCGGTACGTCATGAGAAAGGTAATGAACAGGCCTACATTTTGGTATATTTTTTATGGTGACCAGATGTCAGAAACTTATTTCTTGACGAAGGTTAATGTTCCCAACTTTTTTTTTAAATATTTTTTGTGTCCATAATCGGTTAACTGCATCTGGCGGCTAAACGCGGCGCCTTAAAAATCCAATCGGTACGTCATGAGAAAGGTAATGAAGAGGCCTACATTTTGGTATATTTTTTATGGTGGCCAGATGTCAGGAACTTATTTTTTGACGAAGGTTAATGTTCCCAACTTTTTTTTTAAATATTTTTTGTGTCCATAATCGGTTAACTGCATCTGGCGGCTAAACGCGGCGCCCTAAAAATCCAATCGGTACGTCATGAGAAAGGTAATGAACAGGCCTACATTTTGGTATATTTTTTATGGTGACCAGATGTCAGGAACTTATTTTTTGACGAAGGTTAATGTCCCCAACTTTTTTTTTAAATATTTTTTGTGTCCATAATCGGTTAACTGCATCTGGCGGCTAAACGCGGCGCCCTAAAAATCCAATCGGTACGTCATGAGAAAGGTAATGAACAGGCCTACATTTTGGTATATTTTTTATGGTGACCAGATGTCAATAACTTATTTTTTAACGAAGGTTAATAATCCCAACTTTTTTTTTAAATATTTTTTGTGTCCATAATCGGTTAACAGCATCTGGCGGCTGAACGAGGTGCCCCAAAAATCCAATCGGTACGTTGGAAGAAAGGTAATGAACAGGCCTACATTTGGGTATATTTTTTATGGTGACCAGATGTCAGGAACTTATCTTTTGACGAAGGTTAATGTTCCCAACTTTTTTTTTAAATATTTTTTGTGTCCATAATCGGTTAACAGCATCTGGCGGCTAAACGCGGCGCCCTAAAAATCCAATCGGTACGTCATGAGAAAGGTAATGAACAGGCCTACATTTTGGTATATTTTTTTATGGTGGCCAGATGTCAATAACTTATTTTTTGACGAAGGTTATTAATCCCAACTTTTTTTTAAAATATTTTTTGTGTCCATAATTGGTTAACTGCATCTGGCGGCTGAACGCGGCGCCCTAAAAATCCAATCGGTACGTCATGAGAAAGGTAATGAACAGGCCTACATTTTGGTATATTTTTTATGGTGGCCAGATGTCAATAACTTATTTTTTGACGAAGGTTAATAATCCCAACTTTTTTTTAAAATATTTTTTGTGTCCATAATTGATTAACTGCATCTGGCGGCTGAACGCGGCGCCCTAAAAATCCAATCGGTACGTCATGAGAAAGGTAATGAAGAGGCCTACATTTTGGTATATTTTTTATGGTGGCCAGATATCAGGAACTTATTTTTTGACGAAGGTTAATGTTCCCAACTTTTTTTTTAAATATTTTTTGTGTCCATAATCGGTTAACTGCATCTGGCGGCTAAACGCGGCGCCCTAAAAATCCAATCGGTACGTCACGAGAAAGGTAATGAACAGGCCTACATTTTGGTATATTTTTTATGGTGACCAGATGTCAGAAACTTATTTCTTGACGAAGGTTAATGTTCCCAACTTTTTTTTTAAATATTTTTTGTGTCCATAATCGGTTAACTGCATCTGGCGGCTAAACGCGGCGCCTTAAAAATCCAATCGGTACGTCATGAGAAAGGTAATGAAGAGGCCTACATTTTGGTATATTTTTTATGGTGGCCAGATGTCAGGAACTTATTTTTTGACGAAGGTTAATGTTCCCAACTTTTTTTTTAAATATTTTTTGTGTCCATAATCGGTTAACTGCATCTGGCGGCTAAACGCGGCGCCCTAAAAATCCAATCGGTACGTCATGAGAAAGGTAATGAACAGGCCTACATTTTGGTATATTTTTTATGGTGACCAGATGTCAGGAACTTATTTTTTGACGAAGGTTAATGTCCCCAACTTTTTTTTTAAATATTTTTTGTGTCCATAATCGGTTAACTGCATCTGGCGGCTAAACGCGGCGCCCTAAAAATCCAATCGGTACGTCATGAGAAAGGTAATGAACAGGCCTACATTTTGGTATATTTTTTATGGTGACCAGATGTCAATAACTTATTTTTTAACGAAGGTTAATAATCCCAACTTTTTTTTTTAAATATTTTTTGTGTCCATAATCGGTTAACAGCATCTGGCGGCTGAACGAGGTGCCCCAAAAATCCAATCGGTACGTTGGAAGAAAGGTAATGAACAGGCCTACATTTTGGTATATTTTTTATGGTGACCAGATGTCAGGAACTTATCTTTTGACGAAGGTTAATGTTCCCAACTTTTTTTTTAAATATTTTTTGTGTCCATAATCGGTTAACTGCATCTGGCGGCTAAACGCGGCGCCCTAAAAATCCAATCGGTACGTCATGAGAAAGGTAATGAACAGGCCTACATTTTGGTATATTTTTTATGGTGACCAGATGTCAGGAACTTATTTTTTGACGAAGGTTAATGTTCCCAACTTTTTTTTTAAATATTTTTTGTGTCCATAATCGGTTAACTGCATCTGGCGGCTAAACGCGGCGCCCTAAAAATCCAATCGGTACGTCATGAGAAAGGTAATGAACAGGCCTACATTTTGGTATATTTTTTATGGTGGCCAGATGTCAGAAACTTATTTTTTGACGAAGGTTAATGTTCCCAACTTTTTTTTTAAATATTTTTTGTGTCCATAATCGGTTAACTGCATCTGCCGGCTGAACGAGGTGCCCCAGAAATCCAATCGGTACGTCGGAAGAAAGGTAATGAACAGGCCTACATTTTGGTATATTTTTTATGGTGGCCAGATGTCAGGAACTTATTTTTTGACGAAGGTTAATGTTCCCAACTTTTTTTTTAAATATTTTTTGTGTCCATAATCGGTTAACTGCATCTGGCGGCTAAACGCGGCGCCCTAAAAATCCAATCGGTACGTCATGAGAAAGGTAATGAACAGGCCTACATTTTGGTATATTTTTTATGGTGACCAGATGTCAGGAACTTATTTTTTGACGAAGGTTAATGTTCCCAACTTTTTTTTTAAATATTTTTTGTGTCCATAATCGGTTAACTGCATCTGGCGGCTAAACGCGGCGCCCTAAAAATCCAATCGGTACGTCATGAGAAAGGTAATGAACAGGCCTACATTTTGGTATATTTTTTATGGTGGCCAGATGTCAGGAACTTATTTTTTGACGAAGGTTAATGTTCCCAACTTTTTTTTTAAATATTTTTTGTGTCCATAATCGGTTAACTGCATCTGGCGGCTAAACGCGGCGCCCTAAAAATCCAATCGGTACGTCATGAGAAAGGTAATGAACAGGCCTACATTTTGGTATATTTTTTATGGTGGCCAGATGTCAGGAACTTATTTTTTGACGAAGGTTAATGTTCCCAACTTTTTTTTTAAATATTTTTTGTGTCCATAATCGGTTAACTGCATCTGGCGGCTAAACGCGGAGCCCTAAAAATCCAATCGGTACGTCATGAGAAAGGTAATGAACAGGCCTACATTTTGGTATATTTTTTATGGTGGCCAGATGTCAGGAACTTATTTTTTGACGAAGGTTAATGTTCCCAACTTTTTTTTTAAATATTTTTTGTGTCCATAATCGGTTAACTGCATCTGCCGGCTGAACGAGGTGCCCCAAAAATCCAATCGGTACGTTGGAAGAAAGGTAATGAACAGGCCTACATTTTGGTATATTTTTTATGGTGACCAGATGTCAGGAACTTATTTTTTGACGAAGGTTAATGTTCCCACCTAAAAATCCAATCGGTACGTCATGAGAAAGGTAATGAACAGGCCTACATTTTGGTATATTTTTTATGGTGGCCAGATGTCAGGAACTTATTTTTTGACGAAGGTTAATGTTCCCAACTTTTTTTTTAAATATTTTTTGTGTCCATAATCGGTTAACTGCATCTGGCGGCTAAACGCGGAGCCCTAAAAATCCAATCGGTACGTTATGAGAAAGGTAATGAACAGGCCTACATTTTGGTATATTTTTTATGGTGGCCAGATGTCAGGAACTTATTTTTTGACGAAGGTTAATGTTCCCAACTTTTTTTTTAAATATTTTTTGTGTCCATAATCGGTTAACTGCATCTGCCGGCTGAACGAGGTGCCCCAAAAATCCAATCGGTACGTTGGAAGAAAGGTAATGAACAGGCCTACATTTTGGTATATTTTTTATGGTGACCAGATGTCAGGAACTTATTTTTTGACGAAGGTTAATGTTCCCAACTTTTTTTTAAATATTTTTTGTGTCCATAATCGGTTAACAGCATCTGGCGGCTAAACGCGGCGCCCTAAAAATCCAATCGGTACGTCATGAGAAAGGTAATGAACAGGCCTACATTTTGGTATATTTTTTATGGTGGCCAGATGTCAGGAACTTATTTTTTGACGAAGGTTAATGTCCCCAACTTTTTTTTTAAATATTTTTTGTGTCCATAATCGGTTAACTGCATCTGCCGGCTGAACGAGGTGCCCCAGAAATCCAATCGGTACGTCGGAAGAAAGGTAATGAACAGGCCTACATTTTGGTATATTTTTTATGGTGGCCAGATGTCAGGAACTTATTTTTTGACGAAGGTTAATGTTCCCAACTTTTTTTTTAAATATTTTTTGTGTCCATAATCGGTTAACTGCATCTGGCGGCTAAACGCGGCGCCCTAAAAATCCAATCGGTACGTCATGAGAAAGGTAATGAACAGGCCTACATTTTGGTATATTTTTTATGGTGACCAGATGTCAGGAACTTATTTTTTGACGAAGGTTAATGTTCCCAACTTTTTTTTTAAATATTTTTTGTGTCCATAATCGGTTAACTGCATCTGGCGGCTAAACGCGGCGCCCTAAAAATCCAATCGGTACGTCATGAGAAAGGTAATGAACAGGCCTACATTTTGGTATATTTTTTATGGTGGCCAGATGTCAGGAACTTATTTTTTGACGAAGGTTAATGTTCCCAACTTTTTTTTTAAATATTTTTTGTGTCCATAATCGGTTAACTGCATCTGGCGGCTAAACGCGGCGCCCTAAAAATCCAATCGGTACGTCATGAGAAAGGTAATGAACAGGCCTACATTTTGGTATATTTTTTATGGTGGCCAGATGTCAGGAACTTATTTTTTGACGAAGGTTAATGTTCCCAACTTTTTTTTTAAATATTTTTTGTGTCCATAATCGGTTAACTGCATCTGGCGGCTAAACGCGGAGCCCTAAAAATCCAATCGGTACGTCATGAGAAAGGTAATGAACAGGCCTACATTTTGGTATATTTTTTATGGTGGCCAGATGTCAGGAACTTATTTTTTGACGAAGGTTAATGTTCCCAACTTTTTTTTTAAATATTTTTTGTGTCCATAATCGGTTAACTGCATCTGCCGGCTGAACGAGGTGCCCCAAAAATCCAATCGGTACGTTGGAAGAAAGGTAATGAACAGGCCTACATTTTGGTATATTTTTTATGGTGACCAGATGTCAGGAACTTATTTTTTGACGAAGGTTAATGTTCCCACCTAAAAATCCAATCGGTACGTCATGAGAAAGGTAATGAACAGGCCTACATTTTGGTATATTTTTTATGGTGGCCAGATGTCAGGAACTTATTTTTTGACGAAGGTTAATGTTCCCAACTTTTTTTTTAAATATTTTTTGTGTCCATAATCGGTTAACTGCATCTGGCGGCTAAACGCGGAGCCCTAAAAATCCAATCGGTACGTTATGAGAAAGGTAATGAACAGGCCTACATTTTGGTATATTTTTTATGGTGGCCAGATGTCAGGAACTTATTTTTTGACGAAGGTTAATGTTCCCAACTTTTTTTTTAAATATTTTTTGTGTCCATAATCGGTTAACTGCATCTGCCGGCTGAACGAGGTGCCCCAAAAATCCAATCGGTACGTTGGAAGAAAGGTAATGAACAGGCCTACATTTTGGTATATTTTTTATGGTGACCAGATGTCAGGAACTTATTTTTTGACGAAGGTTAATGTTCCCAACTTTTTTTTAAATATTTTTTGTGTCCATAATCGGTTAACAGCATCTGGCGGCTAAACGCGGCGCCCTAAAAATCCAATCGGTACGTCATGAGAAAGGTAATGAACAGGCCTACATTTTGGTATATTTTTTATGGTGGCCAGATGTCAGGAACTTATTTTTTGACGAAGGTTAATGTTCCCAACTTTTTTTTTAAATATTTTTTGTGTCCATAATCGGTTAACAGCATCTGGCGGCTAAACGCGGCGCCCTAAAAATCCAATCGGTACGTCATGAGAAAGGTAATGAACAGGCCTACATTTTGGTATATTTTTTATGGTGGCCAGATGTCAATAACTTATTTTTTGACGAAGGTTAATAATCCCAACTTTTTTTTAAAATATTTTTTGTGTCCATAATTGGTTAACTGCATCTGGCGGCTGAACGCGGCGCCCTAAAAATCCAATCGGTACGTCATGAGAAAGGTAATGAACAGGCCTACATTTTGGTATATTTTTTATGGTGACCAGATGTCAATAACTTATTTTTTAACGAAGGTTAATAATCCCAACTTTTTTTTTAAATATTTTTTGTGTCCATAATCGGTTAACTGCATCTGGCGGCTGAACGCGGCGCCCTAAAAATCCAATCGGTACGTCATGAGAAAGGTAATGAACAGGCCTACATTTTGGTATATTTTTTATGGTGACCAGATGTCAGGAACTTATTTTTTGACGAAGGTTAATGTTCCCAACTTTTTTTTTAAATATTTTTTGTGTCCATAATCGGTTAACAGCATCTGGCGGCTAAACGCGGCGCCCTAAAAATCCAATCGGTACGTCATGAGAAAGGTAATGAACAGGCCTACATTTTGGTATATTTTTTTATGGTGGCCAGATGTCAATAACTTATTTTTTGACGAAGGTTATTAATCCCAACTTTTTTTTAAAATATTTTTTGTGTCCATAATTGGTTAACTGCATCTGGCGGCTGAACGCGGCGCCCTAAAAATCCAATCGGTACGTCATGAGAAAGGTAATGAACAGGCCTACATTTTGGTATATTTTTTATGGTGGCCAGATGTCAATAACTTATTTTTTGACGAAGGTTAATAATCCCAACTTTTTTTTAAAATATTTTTTGTGTCCATAATTGGTTAACTGCATCTGGCGGCTGAACGCGGCGCCCTAAAAATCCAATCGGTACGTCATGAGAAAGGTAATGAAGAGGCCTACATTTTGGTATATTTTTTATGGTGGCCAGATATCAGGAACTTATTTTTTGACGAAGGTTAATGTTCCCAACTTTTTTTTTAAATATTTTTTGTGTCCATAATCGGTTAACTGCATCTGGCGGCTAAACGCGGCGCCCTAAAAATCCAATCGGTACGTCATGAGAAAGGTAATGAACAGGCCTACATTTTGGTATATTTTTTATGGTGACCAGATGTCAGAAACTTATTTCTTGACGAAGGTTAATGTTCCCAACTTTTTTTTTAAATATTTTTTGTGTCCATAATCGGTTAACTGCATCTGGCGGCTAAACGCGGCGCCTTAAAAATCCAATCGGTACGTCATGAGAAAGGTAATGAAGAGGCCTACATTTTGGTATATTTTTTATGGTGGCCAGATGTCAGGAACTTATTTTTTGACGAAGGTTAATGTTCCCAACTTTTTTTTTAAATATTTTTTGTGTCCATAATCGGTTAACTGCATCTGGCGGCTAAACGCGGCGCCCTAAAAATCCAATCGGTACGTCATGAGAAAGGTAATGAACAGGCCTACATTTTGGTATATTTTTTATGGTGACCAGATGTCAGGAACTTATTTTTTGACGAAGGTTAATGTCCCCAACTTTTTTTTTAAATATTTTTTGTGTCCATAATCGGTTAACTGCATCTGGCGGCTAAACGCGGCGCCCTAAAAATCCAATCGGTACGTCATGAGAAAGGTAATGAACAGGCCTACATTTTGGTATATTTTTTATGGTGACCAGATGTCAATAACTTATTTTTTAACGAAGGTTAATAATCCCAACTTTTTTTTTAAATATTTTTTGTGTCCATAATCGGTTAACAGCATCTGGCGGCTGAACGAGGTGCCCCAAAAATCCAATCGGTACGTTGGAAGAAAGGTAATGAACAGGCCTACATTTTGGTATATTTTTTATGGTGACCAGATGTCAGGAACTTATCTTTTGACGAAGGTTAATGTTCCCAACTTTTTTTTTAAATATTTTTTGTGTCCATAATCGGTTAACAGCATCTGGCGGCTAAACGCGGCGCCCTAAAAATCCAATCGGTACGTCATGAGAAAGGTAATGAACAGGCCTACATTTTGGTATATTTTTTTATGGTGGCCAGATGTCAATAACTTATTTTTTGACGAAGGTTATTAATCCCAACTTTTTTTTAAAATATTTTTTGTGTCCATAATTGGTTAACTGCATCTGGCGGCTGAACGCGGCGCCCTAAAAATCCAATCGGTACGTCATGAGAAAGGTAATGAACAGGCCTACATTTTGGTATATTTTTTATGGTGGCCAGATGTCAATAACTTATTTTTTGACGAAGGTTAATAATCCCAACTTTTTTTTAAAATATTTTTTGTGTCCATAATTGATTAACTGCATCTGGCGGCTGAACGCGGCGCCCTAAAAATCCAATCGGTACGTCATGAGAAAGGTAATGAAGAGGCCTACATTTTGGTATATTTTTTATGGTGGCCAGATATCAGGAACTTATTTTTTGACGAAGGTTAATGTTCCCAACTTTTTTTTAAAATATTTTTTGTGTCCATAATCGGTTAACTGCATCTGGCGGCTAAACGCGGCGCCCTAAAAATCCAATCGGTACGTCACGAGAAAGGTAATGAACAGGCCTACATTTTGGTATATTTTTTATGGTGACCAGATGTCAGAAACTTATTTCTTGACGAAGGTTAATGTTCCCAACTTTTTTTTTAAATATTTTTTGTGTCCATAATCGGTTAACTGCATCTGGCGGCTAAACGCGGCGCCTTAAAAATCCAATCGGTACGTCATGAGAAAGGTAATGAAGAGGCCTACATTTTGGTATATTTTTTATGGTGGCCAGATGTCAGGAACTTATTTTTTGACGAAGGTTAATGTTCCCAACTTTTTTTTTAAATATTTTTTGTGTCCATAATCGGTTAACTGCATCTGGCGGCTAAACGCGGCGCCCTAAAAATCCAATCGGTACGTCATGAGAAAGGTAATGAACAGGCCTACATTTTGGTATATTTTTTATGGTGACCAGATGTCAGGAACTTATTTTTTGACGAAGGTTAATGTCCCCAACTTTTTTTTTAAATATTTTTTGTGTCCATAATCGGTTAACTGCATCTGGCGGCTAAACGCGGCGCCCTAAAAATCCAATCGGTACGTCATGAGAAAGGTAATGAACAGGCCTACATTTTGGTATATTTTTTATGGTGACCAGATGTCAATAACTTATTTTTTAACGAAGGTTAATAATCCCAACTTTTTTTTTAAATATTTTTTGTGTCCATAATCGGTTAACAGCATCTGGCGGCTGAACGAGGTGCCCCAAAAATCCAATCGGTACGTTGGAAGAAAGGTAATGAACAGGCCTACATTTTGGTATATTTTTTATGGTGACCAGATGTCAGGAACTTATCTTTTGACGAAGGTTAATGTTCCCAACTTTTTTTTTAAATATTTTTTGTGTCCATAATCGGTTAACTGCATCTGGCGGCTAAACGCGGCGCCCTAAAAATCCAATCGGTACGTCATGAGAAAGGTAATGAACAGGCCTACATTTTGGTATATTTTTTATGGTGGCCAGATGTCAGGAACTTATTTTTTGACGAAGGTTAATGTTCCCAACTTTTTTTTTAAATATTTTTTGTGTCCATAATCGGTTAACAGCATCTGGCGGCTAAACGCGGCGCCCTAAAAATCCAATCGGTACGTCATGAGAAAGGTAATGAACAGGCCTACATTTTGGTATATTTTTTATGGTGGCCAGATGTCAATAACTTATTTTTTGACGAAGGTTAATAATCCCAACTTTTTTTTAAAATATTTTTTGTGTCCATAATTGGTTAACTGCATCTGGCGGCTGAACGCGGCGCCCTAAAAATCCAATCGGTACGTCATGAGAAAGGTAATGAACAGGCCTACATTTTGGTATATTTTTTATGGTGACCAGATGTCAATAACTTATTTTTTAACGAAGGTTAATAATCCCAACTTTTTTTTTAAATATTTTTTGTGTCCATAATCGGTTAACTGCATCTGGCGGCTGAACGCGGCGCCCTAAAAATCCAATCGGTACGTCATGAGAAAGGTAATGAACAGGCCTACATTTTGGTATATTTTTTATGGTGACCAGATGTCAGGAACTTATTTTTTGACGAAGGTTAATGTTCCCAACTTTTTTTTTAAATATTTTTTGTGTCCATAATCGGTTAACAGCATCTGGCGGCTAAACGCGGCGCCCTAAAAATCCAATCGGTACGTCATGAGAAAGGTAATGAACAGGCCTACATTTTGGTATATTTTTTTATGGTGGCCAGATGTCAATAACTTATTTTTTGACGAAGGTTATTAATCCCAACTTTTTTTTAAAATATTTTTTGTGTCCATAATTGGTTAACTGCATCTGGCGGCTGAACGCGGCGCCCTAAAAATCCAATCGGTACGTCATGAGAAAGGTAATGAACAGGCCTACATTTTGGTATATTTTTTATGGTGGCCAGATGTCAATAACTTATTTTTTGACGAAGGTTAATAATCCCAACTTTTTTTTAAAATATTTTTTGTGTCCATAATTGGTTAACTGCATCTGGCGGCTGAACGCGGCGCCCTAAAAATCCAATCGGTACGTCATGAGAAAGGTAATGAAGAGGCCTACATTTTGGTATATTTTTTATGGTGGCCAGATATCAGGAACTTATTTTTTGACGAAGGTTAATGTTCCCAACTTTTTTTTTAAATATTTTTTGTGTCCATAATCGGTTAACTGCATCTGGCGGCTAAACGCGGCGCCCTAAAAATCCAATCGGTACGTCATGAGAAAGGTAATGAACAGGCCTACATTTTGGTATATTTTTTATGGTGACCAGATGTCAGAAACTTATTTCTTGACGAAGGTTAATGTTCCCAACTTTTTTTTTAAATATTTTTTGTGTCCATAATCGGTTAACTGCATCTGGCGGCTAAACGCGGCGCCTTAAAAATCCAATCGGTACGTCATGAGAAAGGTAATGAAGAGGCCTACATTTTGGTATATTTTTTATGGTGGCCAGATGTCAGGAACTTATTTTTTGACGAAGGTTAATGTTCCCAACTTTTTTTTTAAATATTTTTTGTGTCCATAATCGGTTAACTGCATCTGGCGGCTAAACGCGGCGCCCTAAAAATCCAATCGGTACGTCATGAGAAAGGTAATGAACAGGCCTACATTTTGGTATATTTTTTATGGTGACCAGATGTCAGGAACTTATTTTTTGACGAAGGTTAATGTCCCCAACTTTTTTTTTAAATATTTTTTGTGTCCATAATCGGTTAACTGCATCTGGCGGCTAAACGCGGCGCCCTAAAAATCCAATCGGTACGTCATGAGAAAGGTAATGAACAGGCCTACATTTTGGTATATTTTTTATGGTGACCAGATGTCAATAACTTATTTTTTAACGAAGGTTAATAATCCCAACTTTTTTTTTAAATATTTTTTGTGTCCATAATCGGTTAACAGCATCTGGCGGCTGAACGAGGTGCCCCAAAAATCCAATCGGTACGTTGGAAGAAAGGTAATGAACAGGCCTACATTTTGGTATATTTTTTATGGTGACCAGATGTCAGGAACTTATCTTTTGACGAAGGTTAATGTTCCCAACTTTTTTTTTAAATATTTTTTGTGTCCATAATCGGTTAACAGCATCTGGCGGCTAAACGCGGCGCCCTAAAAATCCAATCGGTACGTCATGAGAAAGGTAATGAACAGGCCTACATTTTGGTATATTTTTTTATGGTGGCCAGATGTCAATAACTTATTTTTTGACGAAGGTTATTAATCCCAACTTTTTTTTAAAATATTTTTTGTGTCCATAATTGGTTAACTGCATCTGGCGGCTGAACGCGGCGCCCTAAAAATCCAATCGGTACGTCATGAGAAAGGTAATGAACAGGCCTACATTTTGGTATATTTTTTATGGTGGCCAGATGTCAATAACTTATTTTTTGACGAAGGTTAATAATCCCAACTTTTTTTTAAAATATTTTTTGTGTCCATAATTGATTAACTGCATCTGGCGGCTGAACGCGGCGCCCTAAAAATCCAATCGGTACGTCATGAGAAAGGTAATGAAGAGGCCTACATTTTGGTATATTTTTTATGGTGGCCAGATATCAGGAACTTATTTTTTGACGAAGGTTAATGTTCCCAACTTTTTTTTTAAATATTTTTTGTGTCCATAATCGGTTAACTGCATCTGGCGGCTAAACGCGGCGCCCTAAAAATCCAATCGGTACGTCACGAGAAAGGTAATGAACAGGCCTACATTTTGGTATATTTTTTATGGTGACCAGATGTCAGAAACTTATTTCTTGACGAAGGTTAATGTTCCCAACTTTTTTTTTAAATATTTTTTGTGTCCATAATCGGTTAACTGCATCTGGCGGCTAAACGCGGCGCCTTAAAAATCCAATCGGTACGTCATGAGAAAGGTAATGAAGAGGCCTACATTTTGGTATATTTTTTATGGTGGCCAGATGTCAGGAACTTATTTTTTGACGAAGGTTAATGTTCCCAACTTTTTTTTTAAATATTTTTTGTGTCCATAATCGGTTAACTGCATCTGGCGGCTAAACGCGGCGCCCTAAAAATCCAATCGGTACGTCATGAGAAAGGTAATGAACAGGCCTACATTTTGGTATATTTTTTATGGTGACCAGATGTCAGGAACTTATTTTTTGACGAAGGTTAATGTCCCCAACTTTTTTTTTAAATATTTTTTGTGTCCATAATCGGTTAACTGCATCTGGCGGCTAAACGCGGCGCCCTAAAAATCCAATCGGTACGTCATGAGAAAGGTAATGAACAGGCCTACATTTTGGTATATTTTTTATGGTGACCAGATGTCAATAACTTATTTTTTAACGAATGTTAATAATCCCAACTTTTTTTTTAAATATTTTTTGTGTCCATAATCGGTTAACAGCATCTGGCGGCTGAACGAGGTGCCCCAAAAATCCAATCGGTACGTTGGAAGAAAGGTAATGAACAGGCCTACATTTTGGTATATTTTTTATGGTGACCAGATGTCAGGAACTTATCTTTTGACGAAGGTTAATGTTCCCAACTTTTTTTTTAAATATTTTTTGTGTCCATAATCGGTTAACTGCATCTGGCGGCTAAACGCGGCGCCCTAAAAATCCAATCGGTACGTCATGAGAAAGGTAATGAACAGGCCTACATTTTGGTATATTTTTTATGGTGACCAGATGTCAGGAACTTATTTTTTGACGAAGGTTAATGTTCCCAACTTTTTTTTTAAATATTTTTTGTGTCCATAATCGGTTAACTGCATCTGGCGGCTAAACGCGGCGCCCTAAAAATCCAATCGGTACGTCATGAGAAAGGTAATGAACAGGCCTACATTTTGGTATATTTTTTATGGTGGCCAGATGTCAGAAACTTATTTTTTGACGAAGGTTAATGTTCCCAACTTTTTTTTTAAATATTTTTTGTGTCCATAATCGGTTAACTGCATCTGCCGGCTGAACGAGGTGCCCCAGAAATCCAATCGGTACGTCGGAAGAAAGGTAATGAACAGGCCTACATTTTGGTATATTTTTTATGGTGGCCAGATGTCAGGAACTTATTTTTTGACGAAGGTTAATGTTCCCAACTTTTTTTTTAAATATTTTTTGTGTCCATAATCGGTTAACTGCATCTGGCGGCTAAACGCGGCGCCCTAAAAATCCAATCGGTACGTCATGAGAAAGGTAATGAACAGGCCTACATTTTGGTATATTTTTTATGGTGACCAGATGTCAGGAACTTATTTTTTGACGAAGGTTAATGTTCCCAACTTTTTTTTTAAATATTTTTTGTGTCCATAATCGGTTAACTGCATCTGGCGGCTAAACGCGGCGCCCTAAAAATCCAATCGGTACGTCATGAGAAAGGTAATGAACAGGCCTACATTTTGGTATATTTTTTATGGTGGCCAGATGTCAGGAACTTATTTTTTGACGAAGGTTAATGTTCCCAACTTTTTTTTTAAATATTTTTTGTGTCCATAATCGGTTAACTGCATCTGGCGGCTAAACGCGGCGCCCTAAAAATCCAATCGGTACGTCATGAGAAAGGTAATGAACAGGCCTACATTTTGGTATATTTTTTATGGTGGCCAGATGTCAGGAACTTATTTTTTGACGAAGGTTAATGTTCCCAACTTTTTTTTTAAATATTTTTTGTGTCCATAATCGGTTAACTGCATCTGGCGGCTAAACGCGGAGCCCTAAAAATCCAATCGGTACGTCATGAGAAAGGTAATGAACAGGCCTACATTTTGGTATATTTTTTATGGTGGCCAGATGTCAGGAACTTATTTTTTGACGAAGGTTAATGTTCCCAACTTTTTTTTTAAATATTTTTTGTGTCCATAATCGGTTAACTGCATCTGCCGGCTGAACGAGGTGCCCCAAAAATCCAATCGGTACGTTGGAAGAAAGGTAATGAACAGGCCTACATTTTGGTATATTTTTTATGGTGACCAGATGTCAGGAACTTATTTTTTGACGAAGGTTAATGTTCCCACCTAAAAATCCAATCGGTACGTCATGAGAAAGGTAATGAACAGGCCTACATTTTGGTATATTTTTTATGGTGGCCAGATGTCAGGAACTTATTTTTTGACGAAGGTTAATGTTCCCAACTTTTTTTTTAAATATTTTTTGTGTCCATAATCGGTTAACTGCATCTGGCGGCTAAACGCGGAGCCCTAAAAATCCAATCGGTACGTTATGAGAAAGGTAATGAACAGGCCTACATTTTGGTATATTTTTTATGGTGGCCAGATGTCAGGAACTTATTTTTTGACGAAGGTTAATGTTCCCAACTTTTTTTTTAAATATTTTTTGTGTCCATAATCGGTTAACTGCATCTGCCGGCTGAACGAGGTGCCCCAAAAATCCAATCGGTACGTTGGAAGAAAGGTAATGAACAGGCCTACATTTTGGTATATTTTTTATGGTGACCAGATGTCAGGAACTTATTTTTTGACGAAGGTTAATGTTCCCAACTTTTTTTTAAATATTTTTTGTGTCCATAATCGGTTAACAGCATCTGGCGGCTAAACGCGGCGCCCTAAAAATCCAATCGGTACGTCATGAGAAAGGTAATGAACAGGCCTACATTTTGGTATATTTTTTATGGTGGCCAGATGTCAGGAACTTATTTTTTGACGAAGGTTAATGTTCCCAACTTTTTTTTTAAATATTTTTTGTGTCCATAATCGGTTAACAGCATCTGGCGGCTAAACGCGGCGCCCTAAAAATCCAATCGGTACGTCATGAGAAAGGTAATGAACAGGCCTACATTTTGGTATATTTTTTATGGTGGCCAGATGTCAATAACTTATTTTTTGACGAAGGTTAATAATCCCAACTTTTTTTTAAAATATTTTTTGTGTCCATAATTGGTTAACTGCATCTGGCGGCTGAACGCGGCGCCCTAAAAATCCAATCGGTACGTCATGAGAAAGGTAATGAACAGGCCTACATTTTGGTATATTTTTTATGGTGACCAGATGTCAATAACTTATTTTTTAACGAAGGTTAATAATCCCAACTTTTTTTTTAAATATTTTTTGTGTCCATAATCGGTTAACTGCATCTGGCGGCTGAACGCGGCGCCCTAAAAATCCAATCGGTACGTCATGAGAAAGGTAATGAACAGGCCTACATTTTGGTATATTTTTTATGGTGACCAGATGTCAGGAACTTATTTTTTGACGAAGGTTAATGTTCCCAACTTTTTTTTTAAATATTTTTTGTGTCCATAATCGGTTAACAGCATCTGGCGGCTAAACGCGGCGCCCTAAAAATCCAATCGGTACGTCATGAGAAAGGTAATGAACAGGCCTACATTTTGGTATATTTTTTTATGGTGGCCAGATGTCAATAACTTATTTTTTGACGAAGGTTAATAATCCCAACTTTTTTTTAAAATATTTTTTGTGTCCATAATTGGTTAACTGCATCTGGCGGCTGAACGCGGCGCCCTAAAAATCCAATCGGTACGTCATGAGAAAGGTAATGAAGAGGCCTACATTTTGGTATATTTTTTATGGTGGCCAGATATCAGGAACTTATTTTTTGACGAAGGTTAATGTTCCCAACTTTTTTTTTAAATATTTTTTGTGTCCATAATCGGTTAACTGCATCTGGCGGCTAAACGCGGCGCCCTAAAAATCCAATCGGTACGTCATGAGAAAGGTAATGAACAGGCCTACATTTTGGTATATTTTTTATGGTGACCAGATGTCAGGAACTTATTTCTTGACGAAGGTTAATGTTCCCAACTTTTTTTTTAAATATTTTTTGTGTCCATAATCGGTTAACTGCATCTGGCGGCTAAACGCGGCGCCTTAAAAATCCAATCGGTACGTCATGAGAAAGGTAATGAAGAGGCCTACATTTTGGTATATTTTTTATGGTGGCCAGATGTCAGGAACTTATTTTTTGACGAAGGTTAATGTTCCCAACTTTTTTTTTAAATATTTTTTGTGTCCATAATCGGTTAACTGCATCTGGCGGCTAAACGCGGCGCCCTAAAAATCCAATCGGTACGTCATGAGAAAGGTAATGAACAGGCCTACATTTTGGTATATTTTTTATGGTGACCAGATGTCAGGAACTTATTTTTTGACGAAGGTTAATGTCCCCAACTTTTTTTTTAAATATTTTTTGTGTCCATAATCGGTTAACTGCATCTGGCGGCTAAACGCGGCGCCCTAAAAATCCAATCGGTACGTCATGAGAAAGGTAATGAACAGGCCTACATTTTGGTATATTTTTTATGGTGACCAGATGTCAATAACTTATTTTTTAACGAAGGTTAATAATCCCAACTTTTTTTTTAAATATTTTTTGTGTCCATAATCGGTTAACAGCATCTGGCGGCTGAACGAGGTGCCCCAAAAATCCAATCGGTACGTTGGAAGAAAGGTAATGAACAGGCCTACATTTTGGTATATTTTTTATGGTGACCAGATGTCAGGAACTTATTTTTTGACGAAGGTTAATGTTCCCAACTTTTTTTTTAAATATTTTTTGTGTCTATAATCGGTTAACAGCATCTGGCGGCTAAACGCGGCGCCCTAAAAATCCAATCGGTACGTCATGAGAAAGGTAATGAACAGGCCTACATTTTGGTATATTTTTTTATGGTGGCCAGATGTCAATAACTTATTTTTTGACGAAGGTTAATAATCCCAACTTTTTTTTAAAATATTTTTTGTGTCCATAATTGGTTAACTGCATCTGGCGGCTGAACGCGGCGCCCTAAAAATCCAATCGGTACGTCATGAGAAAGGTAATGAACAGGCCTACATTTTGGTATATTTTTTATGGTGGCCAGATGTCAGGAACTTATTTTTTGACGAAGGTTAATGTTCCCAACTTTTTTTTTAAATATTTTTTGTGTCCATAATCGGTTAACTGCATCTGGCGGCTAAACGCGGCGCCCCAAAAATCCAATCGGTACGTCATGAGAAAGGTAATGAACAGGCCTACATTTTGGTATATTTTTTATGGTGGCCAGATGTCAATAACTTATTTTTTGACGAAGGTTAATAATCCCAACTTTTTTTTAAAATATTTTTTGTGTCCATAATTGGTTAACTGCATCTGGCGGCTGAACGCGGCGCCCTAAAAATCCAATCGGTACGTCATGAGAAAGGTAATGAACAGGCCTACATTTTGGTATATTTTTTATGGTGACCAGATGTCAATAACTTATTTTTTAACGAAGGTTAATAATCCCAACTTTTTTTTTAAATATTTTTTGTGTCCATAATCGGTTAACTGCATCTGGCGGCTGAACGCGGCGCCCTAAAAATCCAGTCGGTACGTCGGAAGAAAGGTAATGAACAGACCTACATTTCGGTATATTTTTCATGGTGGCCAGAGACCTTATTTTTTGACGAAGGTTAATGTTCCCAACTTTTTTTTTAAATATTTTTTGTGTCCATAATCGGTTAACTGCATCTGGCGGCTAAACGCGGCGCCCTAAAAATCCAATCGGTACGTCATGAGAAAGGTAATGAACAGGCCTACATTTTGGTATATTTTTTATGGTGACCAGATGTCAGGAACTTATCTTTTGACGAAGGTTAATGTTCCCAACTTTTTTTTTAAATATTTTTTGTGTCTATAATCGGTTAACTGCATCTGGCGGCTAAACGCGGCGCCCTAAAAATCCAATCGGTACGTCATGAGAAAGGTAATGAACAGGCCTACATTTTGGTATATTTTTTATGGTGACCAGATGTCAGGAACTTATTTTTTGACGAAGGTTAATGTTCCCAACTTTTTTTTTAAATATTTTTTGTGTCCATAATCGGTTAACTGCATCTGGCGGCTAAACGCGGCGCCCTAAAAATCCAATCGGTACGTCATGAGAAAGGTAATGAACAGGCCTACATTTTGGTATATTTTTTATGGTGGCCAGATGTCAGGAACTTATTTTTTGACGAAGGTTAATGTTCCCAACTTTTTTTTTAAATATTTTTTGTGTCCATAATCGGTTAACTGCATCTGGCGGCTAAACGCGGCGCCCTAAAAATCCAATCGGTACGTCATGAGAAAGGTAATGAACAGGCCTACATTTTGGTATATTTTTTATGGTGGCCAGATGTCAGAAACTTATTTTTTGACGAAGGTTAATGTTCCCAACTTTTTTTTTAAATATTTTTTGTGTCCATAATCGGTTAACTGCATCTGCCGGCTGAACGAGGTGCCCCAGAAATCCAATCGGTACGTCGGAAGAAAGGTAATGAACAGGCCTACATTTTGGTATATTTTTTATGGTGGCCAGATGTCAGGAACTTATTTTTTGACGAAGGTTAATGTTCCCAACTTTTTTTTTAAATATTTTTTGTGTCCATAATCGGTTAACTGCATCTGGCGGCTAAACGCGGCGCCCTAAAAATCCAATCGGTACGTCATGAGAAAGGTAATGAACAGGCCTACATTTTGGTATATTTTTTATGGTGACCAGATGTCAGGAACTTATTTTTTGACGAAGGTTAATGTTCCCAACTTTTTTTTTAAATATTTTTTGTGTCCATAATCGGTTAACTGCATCTGGCGGCTAAACGCGGCGCCCTAAAAATCCAATCGGTACGTCATGAGAAAGGTAATGAACAGGCCTACATTTTGGTATATTTTTTATGGTGGCCAGATGTCAGGAACTTATTTTTTGACGAAGGTTAATGTTCCCAACTTTTTTTTTAAATATTTTTTGTGTCCATAATCGGTTAACTGCATCTGGCGGCTAAACGCGGCGCCCTAAAAATCCAATCGGTACGTCATGAGAAAGGTAATGAACAGGCCTACATTTTGGTATATTTTTTATGGTGGCCAGATGTCAGGAACTTATTTTTTGACGAAGGTTAATGTTCCCAACTTTTTTTTTAAATATTTTTTGTGTCCATAATCGGTTAACTGCATCTGGCGGCTAAACGCGGAGCCCTAAAAATCCAATCGGTACGTCATGAGAAAGGTAATGAACAGGCCTACATTTTGGTATATTTTTTATGGTGGCCAGATGTCAGGAACTTATTTTTTGACGAAGGTTAATGTTCCCAACTTTTTTTTAAATATTTTTTGTGTCCATAATCGGTTAACTGCATCTGCCGGCTGAACGAGGTGCCCCAAAAATCCAATCGGTACGTTGGAAGAAAGGTAATGAACAGGCCTACATTTTGGTATATTTTTTATGGTGACCAGATGTCAGGAACTTATTTTTTGACGAAGGTTAATGTTCCCACCTAAAAATCCAATCGGTACGTCATGAGAAAGGTAATGAACAGGCCTACATTTTGGTATATTTTTTATGGTGGCCAGATGTCAGGAACTTATTTTTTGACGAAGGTTAATGTTCCCAACTTTTTTTTTAAATATTTTTTGTGTCCATAATCGGTTAACTGCATCTGGCGGCTAAACGCGGAGCCCTAAAAATCCAATCGGTACGTTATGAGAAAGGTAATGAACAGGCCTACATTTTGGTATATTTTTTATGGTGGCCAGATGTCAGGAACTTATTTTTTGACGAAGGTTAATGTTCCCAACTTTTTTTTTAAATATTTTTTGTGTCCATAATCGGTTAACTGCATCTGCCGGCTGAACGAGGTGCCCCAAAAATCCAATCGGTACGTTGGAAGAAAGGTAATGAACAGGCCTACATTTTGGTATATTTTTTATGGTGACCAGATGTCAGGAACTTATTTTTTGACGAAGGTTAATGTTCCCAACTTTTTTTTAAATATTTTTTGTGTCCATAATCGGTTAACAGCATCTGGCGGCTAAACGCGGCGCCCTAAAAATCCAATCGGTACGTCATGAGAAAGGTAATGAACAGGCCTACATTTTGGTATATTTTTTATGGTGGCCAGATGTCAGGAACTTATTTTTTGACGAAGGTTAATGTTCCCAACTTTTTTTTTAAATATTTTTTGTGTCCATAATCGGTTAACAGCATCTGGCGGCTAAACGCGGCGCCCTAAAAATCCAATCGGTACGTCATGAGAAAGGTAATGAACAGGCCTACATTTTGGTATATTTTTTATGGTGGCCAGATGTCAATAACTTATTTTTTGACGAAGGTTAATAATCCCAACTTTTTTTTAAAATATTTTTTGTGTCCATAATTGGTTAACTGCATCTGGCGGCTGAACGCGGCGCCCTAAAAATCCAATCGGTACGTCATGAGAAAGGTAATGAACAGGCCTACATTTTGGTATATTTTTTATGGTGACCAGATGTCAATAACTTATTTTTTAACGAAGGTTAATAATCCCAACTTTTTTTTTAAATATTTTTTGTGTCCATAATCGGTTAACTGCATCTGGCGGCTGAACGCGGCGCCCTAAAAATCCAATCGGTACGTCATGAGAAAGGTAATGAACAGGCCTACATTTTGGTATATTTTTTATGGTGACCAGATGTCAGGAACTTATTTTTTGACGAAGGTTAATGTTCCCAACTTTTTTTTTAAATATTTTTTGTGTCCATAATCGGTTAACAGCATCTGGCGGCTAAACGCGGCGCCCTAAAAATCCAATCGGTACGTCATGAGAAAGGTAATGAACAGGCCTACATTTTGGTATATTTTTTTATGGTGGCCAGATGTCAATAACTTATTTTTTGACGAAGGTTAATAATCCCAACTTTTTTTTAAATATTTTTGTGTCCATAATTGGTTAACTGCATCTGGCGGCTGAACGCGGCGCCCTAAAAATCCAATCGGTACGTCATGAGAAAGGTAATGAAGAGGCCTACATTTTGGTATATTTTTTATGGTGGCCAGATATCAGGAACTTATTTTTTGACGAAGGTTAATGTTCCCAACTTTTTTTTTAAATATTTTTTGTGTCCATAATCGGTTAACTGCATCTGGCGGCTAAACGCGGCGCCCTAAAAATCCAATCGGTACGTCATGAGAAAGGTAATGAACAGGCCTACATTTTGGTATATTTTTTATGGTGACCAGATGTCAGGAACTTATTTCTTGACGAAGGTTAATGTTCCCAACTTTTTTTTTAAATATTTTTTGTGTCCATAATCGGTTAACTGCATCTGGCGGCTAAACGCGGCGCCTTAAAAATCCAATCGGTACGTCATGAGAAAGGTAATGAAGAGGCCTACATTTTGGTATATTTTTTATGGTGGCCAGATGTCAGGAACTTATTTTTTGACGAAGGTTAATGTTCCCAACTTTTTTTTTAAATATTTTTTGTGTCCATAATCGGTTAACTGCATCTGGCGGCTAAACGCGGCGCCCTAAAAATCCAATCGGTACGTCATGAGAAAGGTAATGAACAGGCCTACATTTTGGTATATTTTTTATGGTGACCAGATGTCAGGAACTTATTTTTTGACGAAGGTTAATGTCCCCAACTTTTTTTTTAAATATTTTTTGTGTCCATAATCGGTTAACTGCATCTGGCGGCTAAACGCGGCGCCCTAAAAATCCAATCGGTACGTCATGAGAAAGGTAATGAACAGGCCTACATTTTGGTATATTTTTTATGGTGACCAGATGTCAATAACTTATTTTTTAACGAAGGTTAATAATCCCAACTTTTTTTTTAAATATTTTTTGTGTCCATAATCGGTTAACAGCATCTGGCGGCTGAACGAGGTGCCCCAAAAATCCAATCGGTACGTTGGAAGAAAGGTAATGAACAGGCCTACATTTTGGTATATTTTTTATGGTGACCAGATGTCAGGAACTTATTTTTTGACGAAGGTTAATGTTCCCAACTTTTTTTTTAAATATTTTTTGTGTCTATAATCGGTTAACAGCATCTGGCGGCTAAACGCGGCGCCCTAAAAATCCAATCGGTACGTCATGAGAAAGGTAATGAACAGGCCTACATTTTGGTATATTTTTTTATGGTGGCCAGATGTCAATAACTTATTTTTTGACGAAGGTTAATAATCCCAACTTTTTTTTAAAATATTTTTTGTGTCCATAATTGGTTAACTGCATCTGGCGGCTGAACGCGGCGCCCTAAAAATCCAATCGGTACGTCATGAGAAAGGTAATGAACAGGCCTACATTTTGGTATATTTTTTATGGTGGCCAGATGTCAGGAACTTATTTTTTGACGAAGGTTAATGTTCCCAACTTTTTTTTTAAATATTTTTTGTGTCCATAATCGGTTAACTGCATCTGGCGGCTAAACGCGGCGCCCCAAAAATCCAATCGGTACGTCATGAGAAAGGTAATGAACAGGCCTACATTTTGGTATATTTTTTATGGTGGCCAGATGTCAATAACTTATTTTTTGACGAAGGTTAATAATCCCAACTTTTTTTTAAAATATTTTTTGTGTCCATAATTGGTTAACTGCATCTGGCGGCTGAACGCGGCGCCCTAAAAATCCAATCGGTACGTCATGAGAAAGGTAATGAACAGGCCTACATTTTGGTATATTTTTTATGGTGACCAGATGTCAATAACTTATTTTTTAACGAAGGTTAATAATCCCAACTTTTTTTTTAAATATTTTTTGTGTCCATAATCGGTTAACTGCATCTGGCGGCTGAACGCGGCGCCCTAAAAATCCAGTCGGTACGTCGGAAGAAAGGTAATGAACAGACCTACATTTCGGTATATTTTTCATGGTGGCCAGAGACCTTATTTTTTGACGAAGGTTAATGTTCCCAACTTTTTTTTTAAATATTTTTTGTGTCCATAATCGGTTAACTGCATCTGGCGGCTAAACGCGGCGCCCTAAAAATCCAATCGGTACGTCATGAGAAAGGTAATGAACAGGCCTACATTTTGGTATATTTTTTATGGTGACCAGATGTCAGGAACTTATCTTTTGACGAAGGTTAATGTTCCCAACTTTTTTTTTAAATATTTTTTGTGTCTATAATCGGTTAACTGCATCTGGCGGCTAAACGCGGCGCCCTAAAAATCCAATCGGTACGTCATGAGAAAGGTAATGAACAGGCCTACATTTTGGTATATTTTTTATGGTGACCAGATGTCAGGAACTTATTTTTTGACGAAGGTTAATGTTCCCAACTTTTTTTTTAAATATTTTTTGTGTCCATAATCGGTTAACTGCATCTGGCGGCTAAACGCGGCGCCCTAAAAATCCAATCGGTACGTCATGAGAAAGGTAATGAACAGGCCTACATTTTGGTATATTTTTTATGGTGGCCAGATGTCAGGAACTTATTTTTTGACGAAGGTTAATGTTCCCAACTTTTTTTTTAAATATTTTTTGTGTCCATAATCGGTTAACTGCATCTGCCGGCTGAACGAGGTGCCCCAGAAATCCAATCGGTACGTCGGAAGAAAGGTAATGAACAGGCCTACATTTTGGTATATTTTTTATGGTGGCCAGATGTCAGGAACTTATTTTTTGACGAAGGTTAATGTTCCCAACTTTTTTTTTAAATATTTTTTGTGTCCATAATCGGTTAACTGCATCTGCCGGCTGAACGAGGTGCCCCAGAAATCCAATCGGTACGTCGGAAGAAAGGTAATGAACAGGCCTACATTTTGGTATATTTTTTATGGTGGCCAGATGTCAGGAACTTATTTTTTGACGAAGGTTAATGTTCCCAACTTTTTTTTTAAATATTTTTTGTGTCCATAATCGGTTAACTGCATCTGGCGGCTAAACGCGGCGCCCTAAAAATCCAATCGGTACGTCATGAGAAAGGTAATGAACAGGCCTACATTTTGGTATATTTTTTATGGTGACCAGATGTCAGGAACTTATCTTTTGACGAAGGTTAATGTTCCCAACTTTTTTTTTAAATATTTTTTGTGTCTATAATCGGTTAACTGCATCTGGCGGCTAAACGCGGCGCCCTAAAAATCCAATCGGTACGTCATGAGAAAGGTAATGAACAGGCCTACATTTTGGTATATTTTTTATGGTGACCAGATGTCAGGAACTTATTTTTTGACGAAGGTTAATGTTCCCAACTTTTTTTTTAAATATTTTTTGTGTCCATAATCGGTTAACTGCATCTGGCGGCTAAACGCGGCGCCCTAAAAATCCAATCGGTACGTCATGAGAAAGGTAATGAACAGGCCTACATTTTGGTATATTTTTTATGGTGACCAGATGTCAGGAACTTATTTTTTGACGAAGGTTAATGTTCCCAACTTTTTTTTTAAATATTTTTTGTGTCCATAATCGGTTAACTGCATCTGGCGGCTAAACGCGGCGCCCTAAAAATCCAATCGGTACGTCATGAGAAAGGTAATGAACAGGCCTACATTTTGGTATATTTTTTATGGTGGCCAGATGTCAATAACTTATTTTTTGACGAAGGTTAATAATCCCAACTTTTTTTTAAAATATTTTTTGTGTCCATAATTGGTTAACTGCATCTGGCGGCTGAACGCGGCGCCTTAAAAATCCAATCGGTACGTCATGAGAAAGGTAATGAACAGGCCTACATTTTGGTATATTTTTTATGGTGGCCAGATGTCAATAACTTATTTTTTGACGAAGGTTAATAATCCCAACTTTTTTTTAAAATATTTTTTGTGTTCATAATTGGTTAACTGCATCTGGCGGCTGAACGCGGCGCCCTAAAAATCCAATCGGTACGTCATGAGAAAGGTAATGAAGAGGCCTACATTTTGGTATATTTTTTATGGTGGCCAGATGTCAGGAACTTATTTTTTGACGAAGGTTAATGTTCCCAACTTTTTTTTTAAATATTTTTTGTGTCCATAATCGGTTAACTGCATCTGCTGGCTGAACGAGGTGCCCCAAAAATCCAATCGGTACGTTGGAAGAAAGGTAATGAACAGGCCTACATTTTGGTATATTTTTTATGGTGACCAGATGTCAGGAACTTATTTTTTGACAAAGGTTAATGTTCCCAACTTTTTTTTTAAATATTTTTTGTGTCCATAATCGGTTAACTGCATCTGGCGGCTAAACGCGGCGCCCTAAAAATCCAATCGGTACGTCATGAGGAAGGTAATGAACAGGCCTACATTTTGGTATATTTTTTATGGTGACCAGATGTCAGGAACTTATCTTTTGACGAAGGTTAATGTTCCCAACTTTTTTTTTAAATATTTTTTGTGTCCATAATCGGTTAACTGCATCTGGCGGCTAAACGCGGCGCCCTAAAAATCCAATCGGTACGTCATGAGAAAGGTAATGAACAGGCCTACATTTTGGTATATTTTTTATGGTGACCAGATGTCAGGAACTTATTTTTTGACGAAGGTTAATGTTCCCAACTTTTTTTTTAAATATTTTTTGTGTCCATAATCGGTTAACTGCATCTGGCGGCTAAACGCGGCGCCCTAAAAATCCAATCGGTACGTCATGAGAAAGGTAATGAACAGGCCTACATTTTGGTATATTTTTTATGGTGGCCAGATGTCAGGAACTTATTTTTTGACGAAGGTTAATGTTCCCAACTTTTTTTTTAAATATTTTTTGTGTCCATAATCGGTTAACTGCATCTGCCGGCTGAACGAGGTGCCCCAGAAATCCAATCGGTACGTCGGAAGAAAGGTAATGAACAGGCCTACATTTTGGTATATTTTTTATGGTGGCCAGATGTCAGGAACTTATTTTTTGACGAAGGTTAATGTTCCCAACTTTTTTTTTAAATATTTTTTGTGTCCATAATCGGTTAACTGCATCTGGCGGCTAAACGCGGCGCCCTAAAAATCCAATCGGTACGTCATGAGAAAGGTAATGAACAGGCCTACATTTTGGTATATTTTTTATGGTGACCAGATGTCAGGAACTTATTTTTTGACAAAGGTTAATGTTCCCAACTTTTTTTTTAAATATTTTTTGTGTCCATAATCGGTTAACTGCATCTGGCGGCTAAACGCGGCGCCCTAAAAATCCAATCGGTACGTCATGAGAAAGGTAATGAACAGGCCTACATTTTGGTATATTTTTTATGGTGGCCAGATGTCAGGAACTTATTTTTTGACGAAGGTTAATGTTCCCAACTTTTTTTTTAAATATTTTTTGTGTCCATAATCGGTTAACTGCATCTGGCGGCTAAACGCGGCGCCCTAAAAATCCAATCGGTACGTCATGAGAAAGGTAATGAACAGGCCTACATTTTGGTATATTTTTTATGGTGGCCAGATGTCAATAACTTATTTTTTGACGAAGGTTAATAATCCCAACTTTTTTTTAAAATATTTTTTGTGTCCATAATTGGTTAACTGCATCTGGCGGCTGAACGCGGCGCCCTAAAAATCCAATCGGTACGTCATGAGAAAGGTAATGAACAGGCCTACATTTTGGTATATTTTTTATGGTGACCAGATGTCAATAACTTATTTTTTAACGAAGGTTAATAATCCCAACTTTTTTTTTAAATATTTTTTGTGTCCATAATCGGTTAACTGCATCTGGCGGCTGAACGCGGCGCCCTAAAAATCCAATCGGTACGTCATGAGAAAGGTAATGAACAGACCTACATTTCGGTATATTTTTCATGGTGGCCAGAGACCTTATTTTTTGACGAAGGTTAATGTTCCCAACTTTTTTTTTAAATATTTTTTGTGTCCATAATCGGTTAACTGCATCTGGCGGCTAAACGCGGCGCCCTAAAAATCCAATCGGTACGTCATGAGGAAGGTAATGAACAGGCCTACATTTTGGTATATTTTTTATGGTGACCAGATGTCAGGAACTTATTTTTTGACGAAGGTTAATGTTCCCAACTTTTTTTTTAAATATTTTTTGTGTCCATAATCGGTTAACTGCATCTGGCGGCTAAACGCGGCGCCCTAAAAATCCAATCGGTACGTCATGAGAAAGGTAATGAACAGGCCTACATTTTGGTATATTTTTTATGGTGGCCAGATGTCAGGAACTTATTTTTTGACGAAGGTTAATGTTCCCAACTTTTTTTTTAAATATTTTTTGTGTCCATAATCGGTTAACTGCATCTGCCGGCTGAACGAGGTGCCCCAGAAATCCAATCGGTACGTCGGAAGAAAGGTAATGAACAGGCCTACATTTTGGTATATTTTTTATGGTGGCCAGATGTCAGGAACTTATTTTTTGACGAAGGTTAATGTTCCCAACTTTTTTTTTAAATATTTTTTGTGTCCATAATCGGTTAACTGCATCTGGCGGCTAAACGCGGCGCCCTAAAAATCCAATCGGTACGTCATGAGAAAGGTAATGAACAGGCCTACATTTTGGTATATTTTTTATGGTGACCAGATGTCAGGAACTTATTTTTTGACGAAGGTTAATGTTCCCAACTTTTTTTTTAAATATTTTTTGTGTCCATAATCGGTTAACTGCATCTGGCGGCTAAACGCGGCGCCCTAAAAATCCAATCGGTACGTCATGAGAAAGGTAATGAACAGGCCTACATTTTGGTATATTTTTTATGGTGGCCAGATGTCAGGAACTTATTTTTTGACGAAGGTTAATGTTCCCAACTTTTTTTTTAAATATTTTTTGTGTCCATAATCGGTTAACTGCATCTGGCGGCTAAACGCGGCGCCCTAAAAATCCAATCGGTACGTCATGAGAAAGGTAATGAACAGGCCTACATTTTGGTATATTTTTTATGGTGGCCAGATGTCAGGAACTTATTTTTTGACGAAGGTTAATGTTCCCAACTTTTTTTTTAAATATTTTTTGTGTCCATAATCGGTTAACTGCATCTGGCGGCTAAACGCGGAGCCCTAAAAATCCAATCGGTACGTTATGAGAAAGGTAATGAACAGGCCTACATTTTGGTATATTTTTTATGGTGGCCAGATGTCAGGAACTTATTTTTTGACGAAGGTTAATGTTCCCAACTTTTTTTTTAAATATTTTTTGTGTCCATAATCGGTTAACTGCATCTGCCGGCTGAACGAGGTGCCCCAAAAATCCAATCGGTACGTTGGAAGAAAGGTAATGAACAGGCCTACATTTTGGTATATTTTTTATGGTGCCCAGATGTCAGGAACTTATTTTTTGACGAAGGTTAATGTTCCCACCTAAAAATCCAATCGGTACGTCATGAGAAAGGTAATGAACAGGCCTACATTTTGGTATATTTTTTATGGTGGCCAGATGTCAGGAACTTATTTTTTGACGAAGGTTAATGTTCCCAACTTTTTTTTTAAATATTTTTTGTGTCCATAATCGGTTAACTGCATCTGGCGGCTAAACGCGGAGCCCTAAAAATCCAATCGGTACGTTATGAGAAAGGTAATGAACAGGCCTACATTTTGGTATATTTTTTATGGTGGCCAGATGTCAGGAACTTATTTTTTGACGAAGGTTAATGTTCCCAACTTTTTTTTTAAATATTTTTTGTGTCCATAATCGGTTAACTGCATCTGTCGGCTGAACGAGGTGCCCCAAAAATCCAATCGGTACGTTGGAAGAAAGGTAATGAACAGGCCTACATTTTGGTATATTTTTTATGGTGACCAGATGTCAGGAACTTATTTTTTGACGAAGGTTAATGTTCCCAACTTTTTTTTTAAATATTTTTTGTGTCCATAATCGGTTAACAGCATCTGGCGGCTAAACGCGGCGCCCTAAAAATCCAATCGGTACGTCATGAGAAAGGTAATGAACAGGCCTACATTTTGGTATATTTTTTATGGTGGCCAGATGTCAGGAACTTATTTTTTGACGAAGGTTAATGTTCCCAACTTTTTTTTTAAATATTTTTTGTGTCCATAATCGGTTAACTGCATCTGCCGGCTGAACGAGGTGCCCCAAAAATCCAATCGGTACGTTGGAAGAAAGGTAATGAACAGGCCTACATTTTGGTATATTTTTTATGGTGACCAGATGTCAGGAACTTATTTTTTGACGAAGGTTAATGTTCCCACCTAAAAATCCAATCGGTACGTCATGAGAAAGGTAATGAACAGGCCTACATTTTGGTATATTTTTTATGGTGGCCAGATGTCAGGAACTTATTTTTTGACGAAGGTTAATGTTCCCAACTTTTTTTTAAAATATTTTTTGTGTCCATAATCGGTTAACTGCATCTGCCGGCTGAACGAGGTGCCCCAAAAATCCAGTCGGTACGTTGGAAGAAAGGTAATGAACAGGCCTACATTTTGGTGTATTTTTTATGGTGACCAGATGTCAGGAACTTATTTTTTGACGAAGGTTAATGTTCCCACCTAAAAATCCAATCGGTACGTCATGAGAAAGGTAATGAACAGGCCTACATTTTGGTATATTTTTTATGGTGGCCAGATGTCAGGAACTTATTTTTTGACGAAGGTTAATGTTCCCAACTTTTTTTTTAAATATTTTTTGTGTCCATAATCGGTTAACTGCATCTGCCGGCTGAACGAGGTGCCCCAAAAATCCAATCGGTACGTTGGAAGAAAGGTAATGAACAGGCCTACATTTTGGTATATTTTTTATGGTGACCAGATGTCAGGAACTTATTTTTTGACGAAGGTTAATGTTCCCACCTAAAAATCCAATCGGTACGTCATGAGAAAGGTAATGAACAGGCCTACATTTTGGTATATTTTTTATGGTGGCCAGATGTCAGGAACTTATTTTTTGACGAAGGTTAATGTTCCCAACTTTTTTTTTAAATATTTTTTGTGTCCATAATCGGTTAACTGCATCTGGCGGCTAAACGCGGAGCCCTAAAAATCCAATCGGTACGTTATGAGAAAGGTAATGAACAGGCCTACATTTTGGTATATCCTTTATGGTGGCCAGATGTCAATAACTTATTTTTTGACGAAGGTTAATAATCCCAACTTTTTTTTAAAATATTTTTTGTGTCCATAATTGGTTAACTGCATCTGGCGGCTGAACGCGGCGCCCTAAAAATCCAATCGGTACGTCATGAGAAAGGTAATGAACAGGCCTACATTTGGGTATATTTTTTATGGTGGTCAGATGTCAGGAACTTATTTTTTGACGAAGGTTAATGTTCCCAACTTTTTTTTTAAATATTTTTTGTGTCCATAATCGGTTAACTGCATCTGGCGGCTAAACGCGGAGCCCTAAAGATCCAATCGGTACGTTATGAGAAAGGTAATGAACAGGCCTACATTTTGGTATATTTTTTATGGTGGCCAGATGTCAGGAACTTATTTTTTGACGAAGGTTAATGTTCCCAACTTTTTTTTTTAATATTTTTTGTGTCCATAATCGGTTAACTGCATCTGGCGGCTAAACGCGGCGCCCTAAAAATCCAATCGGTACGTCATGAGAAAGGTAATGAACACGCCTACATTTTGGTATATTTTTTTATGGTGGCCAGATGTCAATAACTTATTTTTTGACGAAGGTTAATAATCCCAACTTTTTTTTAAAATATTTTTTGTGTCCATAATTGGTTAACTGCATCTGGCGGCTGAACGCGGCGCCCTAAAAATCCAATCGGTACGTCATGAGAAAGGTAATGAACAGGCCTACATTTTGGTATATTTTTTATGGTGGCCAGATGTCAGGAACTTATTTTTTGACGAAGGTTAATGTTCCCAACTTTTTTTTTAAATATTTTTTGTGTCCATAATCGGTTAACTGCATCTGGCGGCTAAACGCGGCGCCCTAAAAATCCAATCGGTACGTCATGAGAAAGGTAATGAACAGGCCTACATTTTGGTATATTTTTTATGGTGGCCAGATGTCAGGAACTTATTTTTTGACGAAGGTTAATGTTCCCAACTTTTTTTTTAAATATTTTTTGTGTCCATAATCGGTTAACTGCATCTGCCGGCTGAACGAGGTGCCCCAGAAATCCAATCGGTACGTCGGAAGAAAGGTAATGAACAGGCCTACATTTTGGTATATTTTTTATGGTGGCCAGATGTCAGGAACTTATTTTTTGACGAAGGTTAATGTTCCCAACTTTTTTTTTAAATATTTTTTGTGTCCATAATCGGTTAACTGCATCTGGCGGCTAAACGCGGCGCCCTAAAAATCCAATCGGTACGTCATGAGAAAGGTAATGAACAGGCCTACATTTTGGTATATTTTTTATGGTGACCAGATGTCAGGAACTTATTTTTTGACGAAGGTTAATGTTCCCAACTTTTTTTTTAAATATTTTTTGTGTCCATAATCGGTTAACTGCATCTGGCGGCTAAACGCGGCGCCCTAAAAATCCAATCGGTACGTCATGAGAAAGGTAATGAACAGGCCTACATTTTGGTATATTTTTTATGGTGGCCAGATGTCAGGAACTTATTTTTTGACGAAGGTTAATGTTCCCAACTTTTTTTTTAAATATTTTTTGTGTCCATAATCGGTTAACTGCATCTGGCGGCTAAACGCGGCGCCCTAAAAATCCAATCGGTACGTCATGAGAAAGGTAATGAACAGGCCTACATTTTGGTATATTTTTTATGGTGGCCAGATGTCAGGAACTTATTTTTTGACGAAGGTTAATGTTCCCAACTTTTTTTTTAAATATTTTTTGTGTCCATAATCGGTTAACTGCATCTGGCGGCTAAACGCGGAGCCCTAAAAATCCAATCGGTACGTTATGAGAAAGGTAATGAACAGGCCTACATTTTGGTATATTTTTTATGGTGGCCAGATGTCAGGAACTTATTTTTTGACGAAGGTTAATGTTCCCAACTTTTTTTTTAAATATTTTTTGTGTCCATAATCGGTTAACTGCATCTGCCGGCTGAACGAGGTGCCCCAAAAATCCAATCGGTACGTTGGAAGAAAGGTAATGAACAGGCCTACATTTTGGTATATTTTTTATGGTGCCCAGATGTCAGGAACTTATTTTTTGACGAAGGTTAATGTTCCCACCTAAAAATCCAATCGGTACGTCATGAGAAAGGTAATGAACAGGCCTACATTTTGGTATATTTTTTATGGTGGCCAGATGTCAGGAACTTATTTTTTGACGAAGGTTAATGTTCCCAACTTTTTTTTTAAATATTTTTTGTGTCCATAATCGGTTAACTGCATCTGGCGGCTAAACGCGGAGCCCTAAAAATCCAATCGGTACGTTATGAGAAAGGTAATGAACAGGCCTACATTTTGGTATATTTTTTATGGTGGCCAGATGTCAGGAACTTATTTTTTGACGAAGGTTAATGTTCCCAACTTTTTTTTTAAATATTTTTTGTGTCCATAATCGGTTAACTGCATCTGTCGGCTGAACGAGGTGCCCCAAAAATCCAATCGGTACGTTGGAAGAAAGGTAATGAACAGGCCTACATTTTGGTATATTTTTTATGGTGACCAGATGTCAGGAACTTATTTTTTGACGAAGGTTAATGTTCCCAACTTTTTTTTTAAATATTTTTTGTGTCCATAATCGGTTAACAGCATCTGGCGGCTAAACGCGGCGCCCTAAAAATCCAATCGGTACGTCATGAGAAAGGTAATGAACAGGCCTACATTTTGGTATATTTTTTATGGTGGCCAGATGTCAGGAACTTATTTTTTGACGAAGGTTAATGTTCCCAACTTTTTTTTTAAATATTTTTTGTGTCCATAATCGGTTAACTGCATCTGCCGGCTGAACGAGGTGCCCCAAAAATCCAATCGGTACGTTGGAAGAAAGGTAATGAACAGGCCTACATTTTGGTATATTTTTTATGGTGACCAGATGTCAGGAACTTATTTTTTGACGAAGGTTAATGTTCCCACCTAAAAATCCAATCGGTACGTCATGAGAAAGGTAATGAACAGGCCTACATTTTGGTATATTTTTTATGGTGGCCAGATGTCAGGAACTTATTTTTTGACGAAGGTTAATGTTCCCAACTTTTTTTTAAAATATTTTTTGTGTCCATAATCGGTTAACTGCATCTGCCGGCTGAACGAGGTGCCCCAAAAATCCAGTCGGTACGTTGGAAGAAAGGTAATGAACAGGCCTACATTTTGGTGTATTTTTTATGGTGACCAGATGTCAGGAACTTATTTTTTGACGAAGGTTAATGTTCCCACCTAAAAATCCAATCGGTACGTCATGAGAAAGGTAATGAACAGGCCTACATTTTGGTATATTTTTTATGGTGGCCAGATGTCAGGAACTTATTTTTTGACGAAGGTTAATGTTCCCAACTTTTTTTTTAAATATTTTTTGTGTCCATAATCGGTTAACTGCATCTGCCGGCTGAACGAGGTGCCCCAAAAATCCAATCGGTACGTTGGAAGAAAGGTAATGAACAGGCCTACATTTTGGTATATTTTTTATGGTGACCAGATGTCAGGAACTTATTTTTTGACGAAGGTTAATGTTCCCACCTAAAAATCCAATCGGTACGTCATGAGAAAGGTAATGAACAGGCCTACATTTTGGTATATTTTTTATGGTGGCCAGATGTCAGGAACTTATTTTTTGACGAAGGTTAATGTTCCCAACTTTTTTTTTAAATATTTTTTGTGTCCATAATCGGTTAACTGCATCTGGCGGCTAAACGCGGAGCCCTAAAAATCCAATCGGTACGTTATGAGAAAGGTAATGAACAGGCCTACATTTTGGTATATCCTTTATGGTGGCCAGATGTCAATAACTTATTTTTTGACGAAGGTTAATAATCCCAACTTTTTTTTAAAATATTTTTTGTGTCCATAATTGGTTAACTGCATCTGGCGGCTGAACGCGGCGCCCTAAAAATCCAATCGGTACGTCATGAGAAAGGTAATGAACAGGCCTACATTTGGGTATATTTTTTATGGTGGTCAGATGTCAGGAACTTATTTTTTGACGAAGGTTAATGTTCCCAACTTTTTTTTTAAATATTTTTTGTGTCCATAATCGGTTAACTGCATCTGGCGGCTAAACGCGGAGCCCTAAAGATCCAATCGGTACGTTATGAGAAAGGTAATGAACAGGCCTACATTTTGGTATATTTTTTATGGTGGCCAGATGTCAGGAACTTATTTTTTGACGAAGGTTAATGTTCCCAACTTTTTTTTTTAATATTTTTTGTGTCCATAATCGGTTAACTGCATCTGGCGGCTAAACGCGGCGCCCTAAAAATCCAATCGGTACGTCATGAGAAAGGTAATGAACACGCCTACATTTTGGTATATTTTTTTATGGTGGCCAGATGTCAATAACTTATTTTTTGACGAAGGTTAATAATCCCAACTTTTTTTTAAAATATTTTTTGTGTCCATAATTGGTTAACTGCATCTGGCGGCTGAACGCGGCGCCCTAAAAATCCAATCGGTACGTCATGAGAAAGGTAATGAACAGGCCTACATTTTGGTATATGTTTTATGGTGGCCAGATGTCAGAAACTTATTTTTTGATGAAGGTTAATGTTCCCAACTTTTTTTTAAAATATTTTTTGTGTCCATAATCGGTTAACTGCATCTGCCGGCTGAACGAGGTGCTCCAAAAATCCAATCGGTACGTTGGAAGAAAGGTAATAAACAGGCCTACATTTTGGTATATTTTTTATGGTGACCAGATGTCAGGAACTTATTTTTTGACAAAGGTTAATGTTCCCAACTTTTTTTTTAAATATTTTTTGTGTCCATAATCGGTTAACTGCATCTTCCGGCTGAACGAGGTGCCCCAAAAATCCAATCGGTACGTTGGAAGAAAGGTAATGAACAGGCCTACATTTTGGTATATTTTTTATGGTGACCAGATGTCAGGAACTTATTTTTTGACGAAGGTTAATGTTCCCAACTTTTTTTTTAAATATTTTTTGTCTCCATAATCGGTTAACTGCATCTGCCGGCTGAACGAGGTGCCCCAAAAATCCAATCGGTACGTTGGAAGAAAGGTAATGAACAGGCCTACATTTTGGTATATTTTTTATGGTGACCAGATGTCAGGAACTTATTTTTTGACAAAGGTTAATGTTCCCAACTTTTTTTTTAAATATTTTTTGTGTCCATAATCGGTTAACTGCATCTGGCGGCTAAACGCGGCGCCCTAAAAATCCAGTCGGTACGTCGGAAGAAAGGTAATGAACAGACCTACATTTCGGTATATTTTTCATGGTGGCCAGAGACCTTATTTTTTGACGAAGGTTAATGTTCCCAACTTTTTTTTTAAATATTTTTTGTGTCCATAATCGGTTAACTGCATCTGGCGGCTAAACGCGGCGCCAAATCCAATCGGTACGTCATGAGAAAGGTAATGAACAGGCCTACATTTTGGTTTATTTTTTATGGTGACCAGATGTCAGGAACTTATTTTTTGACAAAGGTTAATGTTCCCAACTTTTTTTTTAAATATTTTTTGTGTCCATAATCGGTTAACTGCATCTGCCGGCTGAACGAGGTGCCCCAAAAATCCAATCGGTACGTTGGAAGAAAGGTAATGAACAGGCCTACATTTTGGTATATTTTTTATGGTGACCAGATGTCAATAACTTATTTTTTAACGAAGGTTAATGTTCCCAACTTTTTTTTTAAATATTTTTTGTGTCCATAATCGGTTAACTGCATCTGGCGGCTGAACGCGGCGCCCTAAAAATCCAGTCGGTACGTCGGAAGAAAGGTAATGAACAGACCTACATTTCGGTATACTAGATAGATAGATAGATATTCTTTATTTTTTCATAATAAAAATTTTACAATATTTGTTGCTTAAGAATTAAGACATGGCAATTCAGCCGTCTGCCTGAAATAATATTTCAAAATAAATAATGAAAAGTTTAAATTTTAGCAGAAAAATAAAAAAAAAAACAAACTTTAAACAATTTTGCAGTGATTTGTAACACAAAAAAAGAAGATCAATTTAAAAAATAAGATTTTACAAACATTTTTCAATTTTAAAATGAGTTGAAATACAAACGTTTATAAATAAGTTTAAATAATGTTAGGTGGCATTGTAACAGAAAAATTTAAAGAATAATTAATTAAAAGGTTGAATAAGAGATATACACAAGATTTACAAGAAGCAGTTACGATAGTTAAGAGCTTGATCACAAAACCCGTAGAGATTTGTCCACCCTGCCGAACCGTTCAAAATTTCTATCAATTCTAATCTAGAGAGGACACTTTGATGGAAGTAAAGCCTTCTAATTTCCTGTAAAATCGGGCACACTGCTATGAAGTGATAAACATCATCACGTTCGAATCTGTTGCAGAAGTTACACAAGACTGGTAAGTCTGGGCGATGGGGAACATAATTTAAACTAAGGATTTCAACTCTTGCTCGAAAAATAGTGCTTATAACAACCACAGAGTGCTCGCTTCCAAAGTAATTAGCAGCTTGAAGTCGATGATTTAGATCTCTGTATATAAGTCTAGTTGACGATGCCGCCGCACGACTTAAATGTTGAATGTATATTTGTTCATCAACCTTCGATATTACATTAGCAAATAGTTCACTCCAGCTATCTAAATTAAATTCTGTAAGGTCTAACCTGAGGCCATGAGAGTTTGCGAGATCACTCCATTCTTTGAACGGTGTCGAATTCGAACGCAAAAGGTTCACCATAACAGTCTTGTGTAGACTAATGCCAGGCTTGTTCATGGTCTTTATCAAAAAATCAGAGTTGGCTTTTAAGTTTCTAATATAAATTGGGGTAATACCTGACTCAATGTGGATAGCATGAGTTGGAGTGGAATTCGGTAAACGAAATAATCGTTTGAAGAAAAACCTTTGCATCAATTCAAATTCTTCGAAATACTTGTAACCAAAAGCTTGGACTCCGTAGCACATACAAGAATTTATAGTGGCTTCAAACACCCGGTATTTTGACCCTAGATCAATATTTTGATTGGCAAACAGTTTTGGCCACATAACGCTTAGTGCAATTTTGGCTTCCTTACACTTACCCTGGACATGTTTAGCGAAGCTAACGTTTGAAGACATCAACACTCCCAAATACTTAAATTCTTGTACTACCTCTATACGTTCGCCATCCAAAAACCAGTTTTCCTCTCTTGATCTCCTACATTTCCGAGCTTCAAACACCATAATTTTTGTTTTCATAG